>BQNB010044076.1:0-45110 GCA_026074375.1 Tanacetum coccineum
GATGCCAAAAGCAAAACAATTCTAGTACTAATCGTCGATAGTTAACTACTATTGGTTTAAAAAAAAGCAAAGGAATCATGCATATAAATATCGTAACGAGTTGGAATTTAACCCGCGCGTTACGGCGGGGGGCGAATAAAAGAAACTTGAGGGGTTTTTTTTTTTAAAGTTTATGTAAAAAAGTCGTAAACAATTAAAAGTTGAGGGTCCGTTTTGTAATTTTTTTTTTTAGTTTGGGCCAGGTTTTGGGCCGGTACTGTAGCACTGTAGCAAGCACTGTAGCCGCTACAGTGCCACCGACCATTTGTGAAATGTATTATAGAGTAATACTATACTAATATATAAGATTATAAACAAACAAAAAAAAAACAAAAAGAGAAAATCAGTTTAGGGTTTCTAAATGGTTGAATCAAGGAAAAGGAAGAAAAGCGAATCACCTCCTGTAAGTTTATCTAATACTATACACATCTTTATTTTGGATTAGCTTATTTTGTCGCTTACTTGAATTACTCAACCCAACTCAAATAACACCTACCTTAACCCTAACCCGGATTTTCAATCCTACATCTGTCAATCCCAAACCTTTAGGGTTTCGAAATGGAAACAAGGAAAAGGAAAGCATCAGCATCATTATCAAAACCTGATGCAGCATCATCATCAAAAGTAAGTTTATTTTGTTTTGGATATATGAAATTTTCCAGTTGTTGTCGATCATCATTGTTATTTTTTGATTTCCAGGTTAAGGTTGCACCTCTTAAAGACCAACAAATATCAACTATAAGCACAAGTATGCATGACTTTCTTTTCTCTTAGCCGCCATTGATGCTAACAACAACTTCATTAACTATTCAAGTCTTTCTTAATTATTGCAATTGTTGTGCATGACAGCGCCATCTGAAATTCCAAAGAGGCTGTATGATCTGATTCAGAAAGTAGCTAAATTGAACGAGTCTGTAAAGCTGAACAGCAACAACAGGTTTGCAAAAAGCAAATTGGAATATTATAAGCCCTATATTTGCGCTGCTGTTGCGTACTACAAAGTGACTAATCAGCTGCCATGTGGCTGGAAATAGTATGTTCTCTAGCTACCTTTATATTTTTGCTTAGCTTGTAAACAGTTAAAGATAATTAGATAATCAATAATATACTCTCATAAGTTTCTTATCTCCTTTTGTTCTCGACTCTCATAGCCTTTTCTTGCAGCGACCCCGAAACCTCCTTCATGGCGCATGTTCCCAAGCCTCCTACTCCACCACCCAAACCCAAACCCAAACCCAAAACGAAGAAGAAGAAGATCAAGATAACCTGTACATATTCCCCTTCCTTATTAATGTTACTTGTGTTAAAAAATTTATTACAACGCTACATAAGATTTTTTTTGTTTTTGTGTGGTTTTTACCATGGTTTCCCGACTCGACCTTTGCGAGCCGACTAATCTAGGGCGACTCACCCCTTTTTGATAACCTGGAGTAGGCACATGTGAACCTCCGTGGCCACCGCCAAATGTACACCCCTAGTGACGTTTGAGCCCTGACCTCTTGTTTGGGAGTCAAGGACCTTACCACTAGGCCATTTAGTGTTGGTTAATAAGATAGTAATACATAAGTATTTTTTTATTATTTCGCTCTGATCATTAATAAGCTAGGTCCATACAAATCTGCATGCATTATGATGAATACAAAGATGCAAGTTTTTAATCTACGATAATGATATGTGTGTGTGTTTCTTATTCGTCCCTCTTTTTCTTTTCTCATCTATACCTACATCCAAGATTCTGCACTAACGTATACATGTTTCTGGCGCATAAATATTTCCTCACATATTTAATGCGTATGGCAGAAAGCAAATTCATGCGTGCGTTATCCAATTCAGAATTTAGTTACGGTTGTTGATTTACTTGGAAAATTTGCAGTTGACACCTTTAATAAATCTTGTCAAATGGTATGGTTACATTCCTTCCACCTGCTTTCAAGTTTTGAGACTGTCTTCGTTGTTAACTGTTTTGCTTACATAAATAAATTCTATGTTGTTAGTATGTTAACAGAGACGAAGACAAATTCTATAAATTGGATAAGGAGTATATCTTCTACATGACCATAGAGGCCATTGAACAAGGAATACCCGGAGTGTATACGACCAAAGTCGAATGTAAAACTAAAGACGGTGCAAGGACACTGCTGAACTTTGAACTAACGGATCGGAAACCAAAGTGTATGTGAATATATGGATTATCACATGTTCTGATTTGGTTATCACTTTCTTATTAGAACCCATTGACATATGCTTGTTACAAACTTGCAGTTTACACTTTATAATTAATGAAAATGGCGTATCAGCTCTAGTTTTTTCTCTTATAATGTTGAAACAGTCCGAGCTGATAAATTTTGACTCATCTGTGTGAAAATGGGTTGATTTTGGTTGCATATAAACGGGCCAAGGGGGTCATTTTTAAATCCTAGCCAAAGTTGAAACAGGTCGAAGGGATTGAAAGTCGGCCAATGCTTACAGCCATTTTATTTATACTAATCAATAAAATTAGTCATATTTTTGTTTTAATATAAAGTGCTTGTCACCTCTAACAATCCCAATAAAAACAACATAGCACTTTATTAGATTAAGTAAGCTGCATAAATTACAAACTTTATTTTGATGTCCTCTTTCTTGGTGCCTTATCATTCATGCAGGGAACAGACCATGGGTCAAACCCCACCTGGAATCCGAAGTCGAGTATGAAACTGTGGAAGGTTAAGATTTGGCTCTCTTTGTTTCCTTTCTGATGTAACTTGAGATTGACATTCCACTTGCTAAACATGTTATAGATCTTGTTGTCATAATTGAACCCTTAAGTGTTGTATGTCTCACATTTTGTCCTTGATAGTCCATTTTCATTCATCATATGTTTGAGTTTGCAAATTGCTATCGGTATTTGACATTTTGATGTTGTGAATGGATATCGGGTCTTAAGTAGGTAAAGTGATTGTTGTTGATTGAGTTCACGTGATTATACTTGCCCTCAACCGTTTAACATAAAGTTAGTAAAAGACCCTTTGACATTCTAAACATATAAAAAAAATAGTATCTGTCTGTGAAATATTTCATGTGTCATGTCATATACCTTATTTTGATTTTGACAGTTTTACTTTCAACCCTATGCTATTTCACATTGTCAATTTGAAGTGATAAACTTTTAAGGAGGAAGCAAAATTAGTTTTGATGACTTTGAATATTATATATTTTATTCTATTGAACTTTTTAAGGTTAGACATCTTTGTTAAAACTGTATTTTCGTGTTGAATGTCTTCTTCGATATGCTAAAATTTTCAAATTGTATTATTTTGCTAGAAATATGAAGAAAAACATTTGTTTTTTGTTTTTCGTTTTTCTTTCTTAAAATTAGCCGCTTGTTTGTTGCTGTTTCTTCTCATGTAAAATCATTTATCTATAGTTTCACACTTGCTAATTTTGTTTAGCATGGGAAGGTAATTGATTTTTGCCTCCCACAACCTGATTTTCTGCGCCACTGACTAGCTGTCCATATCAAACGACTTGTATAGTAGTTAATATATTGAGGTTTCAATTTTGATTAATGATTTTAAATAACTCTGTAGATGGCTCCTCTGATCCTCAAGACTTTTACAAGCTTACTGGAATGGTGCATAGGGAGACCGAGGGTGGTGGTTTTAACTATCATAACCCACCATTTTTTGCTCATATAATTATTTACAATAGTAGTAAAGACAAAAACGCCAAGGCTTTTGAGCCTAATGTAAGCCAGCGGTTTTAATTTTTGGTAGCAACCAAAACTATCCCGATGGACTGTTGATTTAGCCTAATTATGTCACAAAACTAGAAAGCTTCCGACTTTAGAGGAAACATGTTCTGCTTTTCTTTTTGATGTATTACTTAATGATACATATGTGTTGTGGCGTTCAACATGCACTTTCAGTTGTACTTTATGCATGATGCATTTTTGGTTGCACTATATTCTCATCGGGGGATTATTAGACTGAATATATCTTTTAGCTTTTGGCATGAATATCTTGTGTGTCTACAAAGTGAATTAAGATTGTTCCGATGATGCATTCTTTTTTGTTTGTTTTTGTTTTTGTTTTCAAATGTATTTGCATACTAAAAATCGCATTCGAGTACTAATAATCTCGAGTGGACCTCTCAATTAAGGGGTCTAAGCGAACATTGTTGCTGACCTTGTTAGGGGTCCAGGTGATCTTAAGCTGCATACAAGTGTGTATGTCATGCGTTTACATCACGCTCTTGGTGATAGAGTTTCCTTGTTTTGGAGTGAGAAAGCATCATTTCGAGGTCAATTGACAAATGAATTTTTGTATGTTTTTTTTAATTTACATACTGTGTACGCGTGTGTACGCGTGTCTAAAAAATCAATTTATTCTTCAACGAACGATATACTTCATTAGTTGCAAAATTATGAATTACATGCTCATGTTTAATTTCCAGAAATCCCTTAGTGAACCAAATTTGAAGAAGATGAAAGATACATACTTACAAACTTTATTTACTATATTAAGAATAGACCAAACTCTTTCTAACATTTTCATGTATACAACTAAACCGCCCAAAAGAATCATTGTGAGCATTTACCTCCAAATTTTGTTTCCTTGAAGCTTGGAAAACAACAATTATAGGCTTTATGTTTAAAGTCGCAAATTTGAGCTTAGCGGTCTCTGTGATGACCAAATTTAGTATTTTCCATCTCTTCTCTTTTAAATTTTTGCAATTTCTTCATTAATTTGTGCATTCAAAGTCGTAATCTTTGAAGGGTACTTGTTAGTTTATGAACTGTATGTGTTCAGTTACTCTTGATAGTCCATTTTCATTCATCATATGTTTGAGTTTGCAAATTGCTATTGGTATTTGACATTTTGATGTTGTGAATGGATATCGGGTCTTAAGTAGGTAAAGTGATTGTTGTTGATTGAGTTCACGTGATTATACAATTCTATGACTTAAACCGAGAAAAGAATAATCTTTTACGGGATTTTACTAAATCAAGACAAAAACCGTAAAAATAGTTGTTGTTAAATCGCCTTGTTAAACAGCCTTGTTAAATTGCCTTGTTAAAGAGCCTTGTTAAACAGCCTTGAAAAGAAAAACTGTTAAACCGCCTTGTGAAGGAAAACTGTTAAACCGCCTTTCAAAGAAAAACTGTTAAACCTCCTTGTGAAAGAAAATTGTCAAACCGCCTTGTGAAGGAAAACTGTTAAACCGCCTTTCAAAGAAAAAACTGTTAAACCGCCTTGTGAAGAAATTGTTAAACCGCCTTTCAAAGAAAAAACTGTTAAACCGCCTTGTGAAGAAATTGTTAAACCGCCTTTCAAAGAAAAACTGTTAAACCGCCTTGTGAAGGAAAATTGTTAAACCGCCTTGTGAAGGAAAATTGTTAAACCGCCTTTCAAAGAAAAACTGTTAAACCGCCTTGTGAAGGAAAACTGTTAAATCGCCTTTCAAAGAAAAACTGTTCAACCGCCTTGTGAAGGAAAACTGCTAAACCGCCTTTCAAAGAAAAAACTGTTAAACCACCTTGTGAAGAAAGTGTTAAACCGCCTTGTGAAGAAATTGTTAAACCGCCTTGTTAAACCTCCTTCACCTGCAGAGAGCTGTTAAACCGCCTTCCAAAGCACGAAACTCAAAATTTTCAAAACACAAAAAGACTCACTTTTGATCGTTTTTACCCAAAATTTCTAGTACTTCTTACCTATCTAAGACTAGTAGAACCATAAAAACACAAACTTTATGGTTTTTAACACAAAAAGTTTAAAAACAATATTCTTAGACCAAAACTCTTTTCGAACCAAAAAGAACATAAAAGATCAAGATTTTGACCTTAGTATGACATTCGCTAGTGCGTTTAGAAGGTTTATGTATCTTCTTCTTGAATTAATTCAAGACCTACACTACTCCCACTCACTTTTAGCAAAGTGAGACTCCCACTCGCTTCTTGTACATTTGAGATTATTCTCAAATAACTCAGCATGACGAGCAACAGAAAATTTGTTCTCGTGTGGGTGTAAAAATGACATCCCATCGTTTCCTTTAGGTATCCACCAAGATACACTTAACAGTTCTAGGCATTTGTCAACAATAATCTCCAAGATATTTTTTACCAAATTTAGAACTTCAATCAAGACACAATGAGATTCATCTCGTTTTATCTTAATTATCCTTCTAGGTTGGAGTCTAATTGGATATATCCATGACATACTCAATTATCTAACCTTGATCTCTTTTAGAAGTTAAATAAGTTAAGGTCATCATGAATCAATACAATATCAATATAGAGTTTGATTACCCTTATTGGAATACCATAAAATGTGGTATTCCAATAAGATTTGATCTTATACTTTTATGGCTTTTCCTATTATACCGACTTAAGTTAAAATGTAATGGTATCAATAGTGTTACTAAGCCAATTGCATCCTTTTATAAGTCTTTTAAACAAGTGAACGAATTATTCTGTATTTGCTAACAAGTAGACATAAACATCCAATACATTACTATTCTTTATATGTCTTTGACCAAGTCAATGACTTCATGTACATGTTTTTAACAAGAAGACATAACAGTATAACTTTTTTACTTTACGTTATAAGTCTTTTCACTAGTAAAGGGCTTAATTTACATGTCTTTAACTAGAAGGCATGACAATTATTAAACTAAAGTAAATTAATAGTAAGCTCAAGTTAATTTCAAACTCCATGTTTATGATTTCCAAGAAAACATAATCATGTAGCTTATCTTTTAGTCTTAACACATTTTCTTAATAGGGCTACATACATTAAATGTGTAGGAGTCCTAGTAGAGTAATAGTTTTCTTACTTTGCAGTCAAGAAACCATTAGTCATATTGTTCTAAGTTGTTCCTAGCACACAATAAAGATTTCTCCTACTTGTGCTGGGTATAACTTCTTTGCATAAAACAACACCACACTAGTTAGTTTGTTTGTATCGACAATATGGCAGTGTCAAGCTTATAGCTAGTGTATATAGACCTCCATCTATTAATAAGGAATCGTGCATAAATATAAAAGATAACATTAAACGGAAGCAATATCTCAAAAGGCAACAAGTTATCAAAGATAATATACGGTGATTCTTACTAAATGAAGATGTTTCACACTTGGAAAGTAATTTATTAAATAGCTCATAACTCCCACTGAATTTGACAACATTGCAAGTTTGTCATTCTCATTTATAAAATGCATTACTCCCACTCGATCTGACAATAGTGTGAGTGTTCCTTTACTAGTGAAAGTAATTGCAATTTATTTTTCCATATATTGAATATCTACACATTATTGCTAATGTGAGTCACATGGACTAGTAAGCAAATACTTATATATGCAATTAAGTGTATTCAAGTTCTAGCCATCTCAGCTATTAATAACTTGAAAAATTGGCATGCAATTCCTCCTTTATCAGCTCACTTTACCTCAAGGGTGTGTAACGTCTCTTACTAGTTTAAGGAAACAGCTATAGACACGAGTTCTCTAGTTATTTCCTTTTACAGTATTGCGGTGATATTTATGTCTTCCAATCAAACCTCATAAATATCTCTTGCTTACAACAAGATATTTTAATGTTGATAGCTATAGACCCAAGTTCTCTAGTTATCCAAGTTTCTTATTATGATTCAAAGATTTCAAAACCGAAAAAGGATATTGAAGCAATCTTGAAAGAATAAGAAGTCCAATTAACTTAACATGAAGTTTGGTATGAGTTCAATTAGAATTTAGGATAATTTTTTCATTCCTATAACTTTTCCAAAAGTGAAAAGTATAGGAAATAATCTATTTTCCCAAGGAAAATAGACACAGTTTGTCTTCCACAAATAAGAACAAACCATTGTTTACGGTATACGTTGTATAAATACATTAAAAGAACTTGCAAAGTTCATTTTCAGTATTTTCGATAATACATCCCTTAAAAATTAACTACCCATGTTTATATAAATAAACAATTAATTTTACAAGGGTCTAAGCTCCAACTTGACATTGTATCATTAATGTAGTTGAGCTACTAGAAATGGTATAACTCAAAAGATAATCTACGGGAGATAATTGCCAACATGTGCAACTCTTAGCCATTATGAGGCACAAGCCAATATAATCCAGAATTATAATGTCACGTAGCATGTTTAACCCCATCATATGCCTCGGGTCGAAGTTCTAACCAACCATACTCAATAAGTCGTCCAATACAAAATCTGTAATTTTACAGTCTCGGGTCTGACCATACGATTGTTGTATTACCTTGTTTTGCAAATTTACCTAAGACTGTCTTAGAGTAAAAATACAAACTAGCCATTATGAGGAACAAGGCAATATAATCCAGAATTATAATGTCAAGTAGCATGTTTAACCCCATCATATGCCTCGGGTCGAAGGTTTGACTAACCATAATCGATAAGTCGTCCAATAAAAAATCTGTAATTTTATAGTCTCAGGTCTGACCATACGATTGTTGTATTACCTTGTTTTGAAAATATGCCTCGGGTCGAAGGTCTGACCAACTACTGGAGATAATTGCCAACATGTGCAACTCTTAGCCATTATGAGGCATAAGGCAATATAAACCAGAATTATAATGTCAAGTAGCATGTTTAACCCCATCATATGCCTCCGGGTCGAAGGTCTGACCAACCATACTTGATAAGTGGTCCAATACAAAATCTGTAATTTTACAGTCTTAGGTATGACCATACGATTGTTGTATTACCTTGTTTTGCAAATTCACGTAAGACTGCCTTAGAGTAAAAATACAAACTCAAGTGATTCCATACTTGGATGGCAAATGACTTATTTTAAGGGTATTAATATTTTGATAAAAAACAAGGTTACCAAAAATGTGTATAAGGAAGCATGCATACAACCTTATAACACTAGTTATTTTAAAACATTTTCAATTTTGTTTTAAAAACTTTCTATTAAATAGAAATCCCATAATTTTATAAACCACATGCCATTTAGAAAATTAGGGTTACCATGTTTACAATATTTTCATGTATAAGTGATCTTACTACGGATAAGGTTAATTCCCACGGGAAATAATCAAACCCTAGTAACGATTACGACATACTTTAAATATTGTTAAAACGTTTATGTAAAATTGTTTATTCTTGCATTGTTCTGTCACGGGTTCCTTTGCGGAAACCACTAAACCCATGCGTTATAGAACATTGCAAGAATTTTAACAAATTTACGTATATAGCCCATGATTTAGCAAAGTGTACATATCAAGATACGTACAATAAGCATTTTAATTTGCATTTTATAGAAAAAAACGCCATATTATAAACAGGCAAAACTTATTTACCAAATTAATCATACTAAAAAAAATTATTTACGCAATTAAAACAATAATTCATTAAAAGTCTTCTCATCTTTTGCAATTAATCAATTAATTCACGTAATGATTCCATGCATACCATACTAAATAAGCATGCATAGAAAATATATTTAGCTTAATAACCATGGTTTACATGCACGTAATCCATGGTTGACAATTTATAAGCAATAAATAAGCTACAATATGTTCAAATCGCAAATTATAATATATGCATTTATAATAAGCAAAACAAATCTTTCTAAAATATAACCACATTTTATTTCTTATTTTATGTGATATATAGGGTAAAATATTTCACTAAATAATATCCTAAAATAGGTTTTCATATAAAAGGCAAGAAATATTCATAAATATACATTTATATTTTAGCCGGATCTTCCAAAATACATACCATATTTATATTTTCAGATTTTATGTGTTTTATATTAGTAATTCTTTTAGTAAATAAATTCCTAAAATTAATTACACATAAAAAAGCAAGAAAATATCACAAATATGCGTATTTTAGGTATTTTACCGTTTTTATGTAATTATAACACTATATGAACGGCTCGTGATGCCACTGTTGGAAATCGTTATCTAAATAACATAATATTACGTGAATATTAAACGAACTACTCAGCGGAATAAAACTCATATAACACTTATAATTAACATAAAACATAAACACAAAACATACTGAATAGCAACCAAGCTACGTGAAGAACCGGATACTTCTTCAAGTACATGCATGTGTGTAATACATGCTAAACCAAAAACCCTTAAGTTACTAGAGTAAGTAACTTCCAAGCGGTTCATACACTGCACGTCGAACAATACCACTCGAATGCTAGTTCCACAAACCACAATCAAGAATACGTCAAGTAGTCAAACTCAAACAATTTACCCAAGGGTTTGTTTAGTTTGAACCTACTAGGAGAAGAGGAGGAGAAGGGATGAGAATTATGAGCTAGGAGATCCTCCTTATATAGTAGATGTAGGGTTTACCTAAAATACATAACTTAGAGGAAAAGATAGCTCACAAGCCCAATCCAAACCTCTTGGGATCTATGACTTTTTACTTATTTATGGTTAATTACATTTAATTTCTCATTAGTTAAAAAGCCTTATAGTTAATTATTCGTAAACGAACTAATTAACGACCGTTAGTATTCTATCGTTGGAATATTAACATACATAATAAATTTACACTTATATTATTATATACATTAATAGAGTATTAATACATATATAATAAATATACACTTATATTAATTATATATATACTAATATTATGTGTATAACGTGTGTGACCGCATAGGCTCACGTATTCCTAGCCGTATAAATATACATATGACATGAGCACAAACCAACAATTAGATATTGATGTAGCTTTAGTAAAAGTTCAAATGGTTTTTAACTTTTGTACTACGAAATTTTAAAATCCAAGTTGACGATTTATACAAAATAAACATGATTTGTTCGTCATTTAGATATATATTTTACAATTTGAGAATTTAACTATTTAGTACATAAATGTTATGCACTTTGGTTTTTATAATTCTTTTATAGATCTATAGATTTTATTTTTTAGATCTAATTTTTTGACATTTGTTGGTAGAAAAACGTTTAACCGAATAACATATGTTCGTCGCAAAATATTGTCACAGTGTACCCGTCGCCGTTGCAGTGGCGGGTACCCGTGTGATTATATTTTTAGACGTCTTAAAATTTTTAAGAGACCAAAACATTTCTTGTTTGGAAAAGATATAAATTCATTAGTTAATTTTCACCATAAACATTTTAAAATTCACATCATATTTAATGTATACGTTTTTTTAACTAGCATGTATTAATAGCTCATTTAAAAGAGTTTGTAACTCCTGGTCAAAAGGAGTTATGAGCACTAATTGGAAAATTAATCTCATAACATCCTGTTTGAAGGTCAAGGTGGTTACAAACATTTAATGTTGAAACCGCTTATTTAATAGTATGTATTTCTACTGCTTTATATAAAAAAAAGTTGATTTGTGAATTATATATATACATGATTGACATTGATAATCCATTTCAAAATTTTAATCTAAAAATTTATAACTTCAATGGGTTCTAACATTATAGCTTACATCATTCGATAAGTCAAATCTTCATCAATCGCTAAGGTAAAAATATTTTTTTTTGTAAACAATTAGTTTCTTAATTATTTTAGTCGATTATTATATTGTTAACGAGTTATCTTTTTCATTGTCTATTACATTTTATTGTATTGACGTTTATCTTTAATTTATGTCATTAGCTATTGATGTTACTCTCTTTAATTTGAAACTTATGTTATTTGGATGTGAAACAGTTTCATCGGTATGGTTAATATTTATTTTAATTAAAATTTGTCATTATTTTGTAAAATTATGTTAGGAAAAACATATAAATGAACAACGTTTACTCGCCACTATATTTAGTTATCGGGTACCCGCCGCCGCATTGCGCGGGTATCCGGCTAGTACTATTAAAATTGGTTTACTTAAATAAAAAAACAACTATAAAACATTAAAACATAATATTATGTACACTTTAATAAAGTTTATGTTTGTTTTCTCACATTCATCTTCAATAATGGATCGGGAGTTGCTTCTTTGATACCCTGAAAAGAATTAATAAACATAAACAAAATGATATACGTAACAAACAAACGTTAGTAGGTCATGATTTTGATTGTTTCTATAACATATACGAAATGCAAACAATACGAATCTTATTAATAAAGCTAACGACATGGTATGATTACTTAAGTTTGATATGAGAATACTCATACATACCTTTTGAGAAAATAGAATAAGATGGAAAAATGTCAGTGAGATCTGTGTATACGATTGGACCAATTTATAGGTGTGGATTAGTTAACACATGATTATGGTAACGATTTGGCATTTAATTATGATTTAACCGTAAATCAGGAAGGTTGTTAGAGTCTTTAATCAATTCTAGTTCCGCTAAATCAAGTTATTTCATAATTTTCAAAGTTTCCATTTTGTTAGGAGAAAGACTGAAGAATGTAATTTGTTGGTAAGTTTTGATAAGGAGAAAAGTCTGAAGAATTAATTGCCTGGTGAACTAGAGACTTGATTATTTTTATGGGAACTTGTCATTTATTACATTTTTGCTTCAAGATGAGTTCTTAGAACCTTCTTTTTATAAGTAGTAGATGTAGAGGTTTACTAAAATACATAACTTAGATGGAAAAGCTAGCTCACACCCAAATCCAAACCTCGTTGGGACATATGACTTTTTACTAATTATATGTTAATTTACATTTAATTTCTCATTAATTAAAAAAGCCTGTAGTTAATTATTCGTAAACGCAACTAATTTAACGAACGTTAGTATTCTATCTTGGTATAATTAATATAAATAATAAATATACACACTTATATATATATATACTTTGAAGTTGAGTATTAGATACATATATAATAACATAATCACTTATATTAATTAATATAGTATACTAAAGATAGTGATATCTATGTGTATAACGTATGGCCTCATAGTCTCACTGTATTCTAAGCCGTATAAAAATACGTATGACTGAGCACAAACCAACCATTATATATTGATCTAGCTTTAGTAAAAGTTTAAATGTTTTTTAACTTTTGTACTATGAAATTTTAAAATCCAAGTTGACGATTTATACAAAATAAACATGATTTGTTCGTCATTTAGATATATATTTTACAATTTGAGAATTTAACTATTTAGTACATAAATGTTATGCACTTTGGTTTTTATAATTCTTTTATAGATCTATAGATTTTATTTTTTAGATCTAGTTTTTTTACATTTGTTGTTAGAAAAATGTTTAACCGAATAACATATGTTCGTCGCAAAATATTGTCACAGGGTACCCGTCGCCGTTGCAGTGGCGGGTACCCGTGTGATTATATTTTTAGAAGTCTTAAAATTTTTAAGAGACCAAAACATTTCTTGTTTGGGAAAGATATAAATTCATTAGTCAATTTTCACCATAAACATTTTAAAATTCACATCATATTTAATGTATACGTTTTTTTAACTAGCATGTATTAATAGCTCATTTAAAAGGGTTTGTAACTCATGGTCAAAAGGAGTTATGAGCACTAATTGGAAAATTAATCTCATAACATCCTGTTTGAAGGTCAAGTGGTTACAAACATTTAATGTTGAAACCGCTTATTTAATAGTATGTATTTCTACTGCTTTATATAAAAAAAAGTTGATTTGTGAATTATATATATACATGATTGACATTGATAATCCATTTCAAAATTTTAAATACCAAAAATTTATAAACTTTCAATGGGTACTAACAGTATAAGCTTACATCATTCGATAAGTCAAATCTTCATCAATCGCTAAGGTAAAAATATTTTTTTTTGTAAACAATTAGTTTCTTAATTATTTTAGTCGATTATTATATTGTTAACGAGTTATCTTTTTCATTGTCTATTACATTTTATTGTATTGACGTTTATCTTTAATTTATGTCATTAGCTATTGATGTTACTCTCTTTAATTTGAAACTTATGTTATTTGGATGTGAAACAGTTTCATCGGTATGGTTAATATTTATTTTAATTAAAATTTGTCATTATTTTGTAAATTAGTTAGGAAAAACTTAAAATGAACACGTTTACTCCGCCACTAATATTTAGATATCGGGTACCCCGCCCGCCGAGAATAAGCGCGGGTATCCGGCTAGTACTATTAAAATTGGTTTACTTAAATAAAAAAACAACTATAAAACATTAAAACATAATATTATGTACACTTTAATAAAGTTTATGTTTGTTTTCTCACATTCATTTATATTTATTTAATGTCTTAATGAATGAACATAAACGAGCATGGACAACATACTTTATAAATAAATGAACATAAACAACAAACTCGTTCGTTTAAACGGTTGTATTTGTTTAAGTATCCGATAAAAATAAAATGAATGAATATGAATAATGCTTCATCTATGTTCGTTCGTGTAGAGTTTTATAGAAAAGCAGATTTAACAACTCAAAACACCTAAAACACAAGATTTTATAAAACCAACCTCCCCTTTATTTTAATCACAACATCAGACTCACACTTCAAATGTGTGAGCTGGTTTTGAGTTATACAAATACAAGAATAAAAATTAGAATGAATATTACCGAGTGTTTGAGAGAAACAAGACGATGAATATAAACCCTAAAAACTTAATCAAATCTCATGGCTAAATGATCTTTATATATCCTAACTTTATAAACTTTGTAGATCATCAACTTTAGTCCATGCAAAATAAGAATTTGGTAAAGGACACCAGAAGTTAACAATGAAAAGTTTATAACTAATAAACATTACCTTTCTTACCTCTGGAAGTTAAACACTTATTCAAACAAGACTTGTGTCACACCTCGTCAGCGGTGGAAAAACAGGAATGTGACATAAAGATTCACATAACACAAGATACAAGATCATACCGTACATTATTTACAAAAGTTTATTTATAAAAGTTTACAATTTCGCGACCTTGGAAAAAGTCAAACACTTGTCCTTAAATATACTCCCAAATTTACTGATCTTTGGTCCCCAATACTTCCCATATACCTTTGATACCAACACACATGAAAATGATACTCGAAAACGTCAACAATAATGTTGGTGAGCTCGTAGGTTTGATTCAAAACCTAGTTGATGTGCCAATATATCAATTAGTTGGACAATTGTGCTATATGACAGTGAATATATGCAAGCAATCTCAACCCATGACTTAGCATCCCCGCTAATCATGTACCAAGACCTAGCATCCCCACTAGTCTTATCTCCAGCGCATACCAACGCTCTTAGGGTCGCAACCCTGAATGACATACCGTACCTAAAGCCTACCAGCTGGAGCTATGTATAGGGCAAAGAACCACACAGAATGTTGAACCAACGCATGTCATTCACATAGAAGTCATAAGCATGTAAATTGTCCCAAAAACAAAACCACGTTTCGCACAGTTCAAAAAACACTTCAAAACACATTTGAGTATCATTTTCCCCTAACAGAAAAGATTTAAAAAGTAAGGCTACGAGAACTCACCTCAACAGATGATAATAACCGCACAGATAATCTCTACTCAACAAACCAGATAATCTCTACTCAATGAACCAGATAATCTATACTCAATGCATCAAATAACCTCTACAACGCATAACGGTACTGTAACACCCCCATTTTTGACATATAGCAGCGGAAGCTAATCTGGGGTATTACTTCAAAGTACAACAGTCATAATCAAAGAAAATGAATCATTAAGAGATGTTTTTGAAAATTTAGTTATCATTCATTTATTTCTCAGAGTTTTTACAAAAGAGAGGTCTCAAAATCTAGAAAGTAAAGTTTGAATGATAACAGTTTTGCCATCTTCAAGTCCGCGCCACTCCGTGCCATATGATGCTTAGTTACCTGAGATAAACATGCTAAAAAGTCAACACAAAGGTTGAATGAAATTCACACGTTTGAGTTAGATAGTTTGAATGTGAGTTCGGTAGTACGTTATGTTATTATACACCTATAGTTTGTAAAATAATATTATTGCCCTAAGCTCATGACACCGAGACCTTGGGATTATCAATAATCACAAATAATTGCCCCAACGGGTGCCTTTGCCAAAATACCCGCATAGTTATTCAAATGAAGTGTTGTTGGTTACAGACAGTATAGGTACACCAACGGGGAAGTCCAATCCTAAATAGATCTATTCACAACATTCGCGCTCACTTCGAAGAGTAATTAACGGTTCATGATAATGGGGTCTTAAATGGTAAAAGTAGGGACTTAGGCAATAATGTATCTGGATAGCATACAGAAAAATACTTGCAATCATAGTTTATAGCATGTATCCCCCTCGCGGGTTTATAAAACATTTAAAAGATTGACATGCAAGGCTATGAACTCACCTTAACATTATAGGGAAATCTGATTGATGGCAAAAGTATTTGGAATGAAAGTAACGGCTTCGTCACACAACCTAGGTAATATGTCAAGTCTTAGTTTGATTGGATATGTTTTATGTCATAATGTAATATCATTTTGTTTGAAATATTATGGAAATATTGTATCACTGTTCGGGCTATCATAATCCAGAGGCCACGCAGTATTGTTTGAGGAGCCAGGGCACTTTAAATCGTAAACCCAGCAAACTCGTCAAAACAAATACCCAAATGGAACTCCTCACATAAAATTCCATAGTATTGTGATAAATTACGTTAATTGTTTAACGTAATTGATTTTATAAACGTCGATCGATGATTAATAACGATAAATGTATCGGGTTTTAATAAAATCAAGTTTTATAATATTTTTATATATTTTTATAATTTATATAAAAATATAACATTTTATATTTTAAGAATGTCAAATTGGCAAGAAATACCCTTAAATTATATTTAATTACAAAACTAGTCCTTTTAATATATAAAGTATATATAAAATAATCCCTCAACTTTGAGACTTGGAAAAAACAACCCTTGGAGTTATAAGTTTAATAAAATGACATTTTCCGTCATTGTAGTTAATAATTTTCAAAAGTTACAATATATACCCCTATGCGTGAAAATAATTACAAATTAAGGCCAAAATTACATACAAGCTTATTGTATGATTCCAAAAGTAATTTGCAGGTTATAGCTTATAAATATAAGCTAAAATAAGATGTTTAACGTAACAAAAGTTAAAAATAATGATTTGTTAAACTAGAAATCAAAACGGGTCAAATTAGGGTTTTAAAATGAAAATGCGTGGTTTTTAAGCTTCAAGCATGTAAGACTTAATAAAATACTTATAATATTGTTAGATAAGCTTAATAGGATAGATTATAACAACATCTTACAAGTTTAGCTTATAGATTAAACAAAAACATGAAATTAGGGTTTCACGTGTTTGGTTTGGATAAAAAACGAATAACGAGTGTATTTTTAAGCTACAAGCTTTTAACAAAAGTATATTTATAATCATATGAACATTATAAGAGTATTGAAATAGAAATGGAATTTATAGAACTTGAGTTTGAGCTAAATGATTCGAAAATGGGTCAAAATGGGGACGTTTGCTTCGTACGCCTAGAATAAAAGTCGCGGGGCTTCAAGACCTGAACTCTTAGCTTCAATTATGCTCTTAGGACTCTTAGGACTTCTCTTGATTAGACATTGGATGCCATTGTTGAAAGATAGAAAGATTTGAAGGTGTGAGTTTGAATGAAGGGTGTTCGACCCCTTTTATAGTGTTGAAGACCCTTGGTGTGCA
Organism: Tanacetum coccineum; assembly: GCA_026074375.1. NCBI lineage: Eukaryota > Viridiplantae > Streptophyta > Magnoliopsida > Asterales > Asteraceae > Tanacetum > Tanacetum coccineum. The sequence continues at coordinate 17,659 of BQNB010044076.1, forward strand.
AGTCGAGCTATGAGAGGTGTCAAGACTAATAGGGAGCTGATTAGGAGAAGCTATGTGATAAGTATGAGGGCTAGGGATAGTAGCTAGGATGTGGTGGAGGTCTTGGAGGGGTGTGAGTGGCCACAACTTACCTTGGAGCTCAAGGGGGTGATGTGGCCTCTTGGAGGCCTAGATACTTAACTGAGGTGCTTGTAAGCTGCTTCTAGAGGAAGTAGCATGATCATGGAGGAGCTTGTGTGCTTGGTTGCATTTAAAATTGGTAGAAAACAAGTAAAATGGGTCGCGGGTTAATTTTAGGCACGGGTTAGGGTTTTTGGTTTTGTTTTCATGTGTAATTGAGTAATAAGGATATTTTATGAAATGTGATGTTGTATATTATGAGTTTACAACTTAATTTGATTAGTAGTTAAGGTTAATAATGGGTAAAAACAAAGAAATGGGTCGTGGTTTAGAAACTAGCTCAGTTTAGGGTTTCTTGGTTTGAATTCGTGTAAATTCATGAAATGAGAAAGTAAATAGAATGTAAATGTAGTGCATTGCTTGCTTGAAACTTGTACCTAATAGTTTGTACAAGACTTCTTAGGAAAATGGAGGTAAAATAGCTATTTTGAATGTCGTGCATTAATGACTTGTACATTGTGCTTTAAAGTGCTTGTACCTTATTTTGGAGGGAATTCATATTCAAATGAGATGCTAAGATATTTGTACATATGCCTTGATTTCTTGTACATTTACTTTGAATGTGTACTTTACATGAAATTAGAGTTTAGGCATAAACGTTAACGGTTTATGTTCATTTGGTAATATTGTTATGAAAACTATGTTAAATAGATAACGTATATGATGAAATAGATAATAGATCATTGACTTGGCATGTTATGATGTTTGCTTGACATAAATGTAGATAGGATTGTCATAGATAGGTTTTGTGAGCTCGTTAACTTTAGTTATGCAAGTTACATTGCATAATGATATAAAGGGAAAAATTTCCCTATAAAAAGGTGGTTTATATATAATAGATGGATAGTACATTGCATATAATTTAATAGATGGATATTTACATTGATAAAAATTACGGGTTGTTATAGTCCACCCTCCTTACAGAAATCTCGTTCTGAGATTTAATTGTACTTGGAAGTGATGTCTGAAAACAGATGAGGATATTTGGGATGAATTTCGTCTTCGCGTTCCCACATAAATTCTGGTCATCTTTTAGAGTTCCATCGTACTTTGACCATAGGAATATGACTTCATTTTAGTCGCTTGACTTCACGATCCATAATTTCCACTGGTTCTTCTACAAAGTTGAGTTTGTCATCGAGTTGAAGTTCTTTCATTGGAATGACGAGAGATTTGTCATATAAGCATTTCTTTAGATTAGAAACGTAGAAAGTATTGTAGACATTATTGAGCTCTTCAGGAAGCTCAAGTTTGTATGCCACTAGGCCAATCCGTTCAAGGATTTTGAATGGTCCAATGTATCGGGGGTTAAGCTTTCCTCGTTTCCCAAAACGAATGACACCTCTTCGAGGTGATACTTTTAACATAACATGATCGCCAACTTGGAATTCTAAAGGCTTTCACCTTACATTGGCGTAACTTCTTTGTTGATCTCTTGCAGCTTGCAAGCGTTGACGAATTTGTACTATCTTTTCAGTGGTTTCATGAATTATTTCTAGTCCCTAGAGTTGAACATCTCCAACTTCGGCCCAGTAAACAGGTGATCTACACTTTTGACCATAAAGTGATTCAAACGGTGCTGCCTTGATACTGGCATGATAACTGTAATTGTAGGAAAATTTTACCAATGGTAAGTGTTTTTCCCATCCTTTTCCAAAGTCTATGTCACAGGCTCGAAGCATGTCTTCGAGTGTTTGAATGGTTCTTTCACATTGTCCATCGGTTTCGGGATGATATGCCGTACTCATGTCTAATTGAGTACCCAAAGCATCTTGTAATGATTGCCTGAATCTGGATGTGAAGTGACTGTCATGATCCGAGATGATTAATATTGGCACACCATGTTAGGAGACTATTTCTTTAATGTACAACCTTTTAAGGGTTTCCATATTATCTGTCTCTCGGGAAAGAATGAAATGCGCGGATTTGGTAAGGCGATGGACAATGACCCAGATGGTGTCATGTCCGTTTGAGAGTTTGGGTAGCTTTGTGACGGAATCCATTGTTATTCTTTCCTATTTCCACAAAGGAATTTCTAGTTGTACCTGTAAGCCGGATGGCTTTTGACATTCTGCTTTAACTCTAGAACATGTCAAACATTTGCCAACATATTCAGCGATGATTGCCTTCATGTTAGGCCACCAATAGAGTTTCTTTAGATCTTGGTACATTTTGTCAGAACCTGGGTGAATGGAATATTTTGATTTATGAGACTCATGCATGATCAAGTCCCTCAAACCACCGAAATGTGGTAACCAACTTCAATTTTTGATACAACGAGTTACGTCAGGACGTAATTCAAATGATTTGTCCATCCCTCATAAGTTTTTGGCTTTAACGTTTTCTACTTTAAGTGCTTCATTTTGAGCTTCAAGGATTTGTGATGGTAGTTTTGGATGAATGGCCATGATTAATGATCTAACTCGGAGTGGTTTGATTTGTTTTTCTGTCTTAAGGCATCTGCTACAACATTTTCCTTTCCAGGATGATAGTGAATCTCACAATCATAATCTGCAAGTAATTCTAACCATCAGCGTTTCCTCATATTCAACTCCTTCCGATGAAGAATGTGTTGAAGGCTTTTGTGATCAGTGAAAACTGTACACTTTGTACCGTATAGATAGTGTCTTTAGATTTTAAGAGCGAATACAACTTCTCCTAATTCAAGATCATGAGTGGTGTAGTTTTCTTCACGAGGCTTGAGTTGTCGGGATGCATATGCAGTGAATTTTTCTTTTTGCATTAGTACTGCTCCATGACATTGAAGAGATGCATCACAGTAAACGACAAAGTTATCGTTTCCTTCCAGTAATGCTAAGATTGGAGCTTCACAAAGTTTTTGTTTTAGTAATTGGAAAGCCAACTCTTGCTCTTTGCCACAGATATACTGCTTGTTTTTCTGGGTTAATTTAGTCAAAGGCTTTGCAATCTTAGAGAAACCTTCTATGAATCTCTGGTAATAGCCGGCGAGTCCTAAGAATTGGCGTGCTTCTATGGGTGTAGTAAGAGTTTCCCAATTCTTAACTGCCCTGATCTTGGTGGGATCAACATGAAGTCCTTGACTATCAATTAAGTGTTCAAGAAATTGCACGATATGAATCTAGAATTCACACTTAGAGAACTTTGCATACAATTCCTCTTTTCTGAGTAATTCTAAGATTATTCTCTGATGATTTGTGTGTTTTTCTTCGTTACGAGAGTAGATAAGAATATCATCGATAAACACTATTAAGAATTTATCCAAGTATGGTTTACATACACGATTCATGAGATCCATGAATACAGCAGGTGTGTTTGTTAAACCAAATGGCATGACTTGAAATTCATAGTGTCCGTATCTTGTTCTGAAAGCAGTCTTAGGAATATCTTTGTCCCTTACTCTCAGTTGATGATAGCCTAATCTTAAATTGATTTTTGAGTAAATGCTTGAACCTTGAAGTTGATCAAATAAGTCATCGATCCTGGGTAATGGGTAACGATTCTTTATAGTAAGTTTATTTAACTTCCGGTAATAGATACACATTCTGAAAGTTCCGTCTTTCTTTTTGACAAATAAGACAAGAGCTCCCCAAGGTGAAGTACTTGGTTGAATAAAACCTGGATCTGTTAACTCTTGAAGTTGGTTAGATAGTTCCTGCAATTCTAAAGGAGCTAATCTATAGGGTGCACGAGCTACAGGTGTTGCTGCTCCAGGAATTAAATCGATTTGGAATTCTACTTGGAGAATGGGAGGGAGACAATGTATATTTTCAGGAAAAACATCTGGGAATTCTCTAACTACTGGGATATTTTCCAATCTTTTCTCGTCTGACTTCTTCTTCTCTATAACTTGGATTATGAAAACTTGACAACCTCGAGATATATAACTTTCGGTTTTTATACAAGATATGAGATTTAGTCGAGTTTTGCTTCAATCACCTCGAATGATCAAGGTTTCACCATTAATGGGAATGTGGACGACTTTCTCATCACAGAGAATTTTGGCATGATACTTGGACAACCAGTCCATACCGATGACAACGTCGAAACTACCGAGTTTAATCGGCATGAGATCGATTTTGAAGGATTGGTTTAACAAAGTGAGGGTACAACCCTGGATAACGGAGTTTGTGCTTACTAGGTTTCCATTAGTCATTTCGATATCGTAAAAGGTATCTATTGTAATAGGCGGGATATTTAACATAGAGGCAAAGGATAAGGATATGAAGCTTTTATCGGCTCTGGAATCAAATAACACTCTAGCTAAATGTTGGTTTAGAAGAAACATACCCGTAACTACATTCGGGTCTTGATGAGCATTCCTATCTCTTAGCATATAGGCTCTTCCCTGGGCATTGATGTTGGTCTTTAGGCACTGATTTGTATAATGCCCTTTTTCTCCACAGGCATGACAAATAACTGTTACTGGTAGCTGATTACTTCTAGTGGCTGGCCTCTTGTTTCGGCAGTTCTTGGTCAAATGGCCCACCTTGTTGCAATTACTGCACTTAACTGTACAAGGTTCGGTGTGATGTAGAGTACATCTTTTACAGGATGGGAGATTTCTGGCGTGCCTATTGTTTTCAGATAGAGTGGCAGCATAAGCTTTGACAGCTTCTTGCCTTCAGTTTTGTTATGGTTGGTGATTATTGTAATTGTTGTTGGTGTTACGGTAGTTGTTATTGTTGCGGTAGTTGCTGTTGCTGAACAAAATAGTCTTTCCTACTATCTCCTTAGTTTGATGATTTCTCTTTAACAATTCTCCGAGGTTTGATAATCAAACCGCTAAGAGGTGGATGGAGAAAACCGCTACGAGGTATGCCTAACAAATCACTATGAAGCGGTTTGATCAAACCGCTATGAGGTGATATGATCAAACAGTTTGAGGTTGGTTTGAGATCATACCGCCACACGGAGAATCTGTCAAACCGCTAAGAATATTTTAATCAATTAAATCAAACAGCTATGACCAAACCGCTATTAATATTTTACTTGATTTAATGAAACCGCTACCTTTTAATAAAAATTCGAAATAGCGGTTTGAAATATTTTAATAATAAAAATAATCTGCATCAAACTGCTACCTCGTAGCGGTTTGCCTGCATATATTAAAATATTCAATAATAATCAAACCGCTATCTGGCACATCATGCAAGCTGCTATCTAGACATTCATATCAACCCGCTATCAAGCACATCATGCAAACCACTATCTAAAAACTCATATCAAACCGCTATCAAGAACAAAATGCTAACAAACAAACCTCTGTGAAGAACACTACACTTAAGCTTCGTTTTCATTCACTTTGGCTATTCAAAACTCAATGCTAGACATCCTAGTTCATCCTAATCATTTAGCAATCAAATTTAACAACCGAAATATTAACATTTCATCCAAAATCAAGCCACAATCTAACACTTAAGCCACGAAAACCATTAGGCACTTAAGGGAGACATGCAAACTTGCTTTGCTACTCTAAAGTGACGATATACACTCATACGCTAACATCTAAACTGATTATAACAACATCAAACCGCTATTTGACTTTTAGAAAGTCAAACCATACATGAAATTTAACAACAGCAAACCGCTATTTGACTTAATAGACCAACACCTTTAGACTTATCTTATTCAGGTCTTGAAGAATTCAAAGAACCTGAGGTTAATGAGTATGGTCCCTTGTCATCCGCTCCATCTTGGCAACACGATTTTGCCCAACTCAATCGCTCGCGTCTACTTCCTCAGTAAGTTTGATCCTCATAATGTTCTCCCGGGGATAATATCATATATATCATGCTCAGGGACCTTAGCTATCTGTGCCTCTTAGTCTGAAACTGCCCAAGCCTCTAAGACTAATTCAGGCCTTTACAGAAAGCACCCAATTGTCAATGCAAACCCTCTCCTGCTTCTGCTCTAAAACTCCTAATACTTGTACCTCTCGTGAGAAAGATTCGCGTCTCTATGACCTTCTGAGCCCTAGTATAAATCGTGCTCTCACATCCCTTTCAATTATCTGCAAACAAAGGTAGGTGTGCTGTTGCGTCCAAATGCGGAGTGTGAGTGGGAGTATGACCCAATAAAGCTCTTAACTGCGCCTCTCTCTATAAACTTATCCTCATCTCGCGGAGATGGTATTCTATTGGGTAGCCACTCAGTGAAGCTTTACGAGTTATTGTGGATGACTATTGGAGGATAATGGTGAAATAGGCAAGGAACCAGATCGATCCACCTTAGAAGATGCGGTGTTATGATGAACTGGGGCTACAGGTGGTTACATTAAGATAGTATATCGGTGTGTTGTTAAACTCTGCAATCCTCTGGGATCACCATGAGTAAGTGTTCTGGGCTGGGCTAAACGCAGACACCCTCTTTGCTCCCATGACTGCTTTGGACATTGAGCGCCTAGTGCTCGTCTGACCTATCTTCGAACGTATCTGAGTTAATCTGATCTCGCCTCCTCTATGCTAACTTCCTTCTGACGTCTTATCGCACCATCCCTTAACCAAGAGTCACTAAGTGGATTCTCACCTTCGACTGTTATATTGCAGTCGTGGCAGCCTGGCTACTGGACATTGGGTACAGCCTCCTCCTCAATTCCCCTCTAAAGCAAGGACCTCTCGGTCCTCTGATCCCTCTCTCTCTCATGCCGCATCTTGATACTCTTCATCTGCTCTCATCGCCTAATCAGTATTCTCATCTACCCTTACATTCGTCCAACTCGTTATTAGTATCTAATATGAGCTCAGATGTACCTTTATACTCGCCTTGCTTTCACTAAAACGTTGCAAAACACGATAATGGAAGGTCGTAAGAGATGGTGATTGGTGGTCTCATTAAGAGGATCATTATACCTCTTGCGGCAAGGTTGATATGACATAGCCAGTAACCGTCTGCCTCACTTTGATCTGAATGAGGCATGGACACTCGCAAACTGGTCATACGCGCTAGCTCCTGCGGTTGAAATGAGGCCTTCGGGTATGGTTGCAAGGGTAGGTGAAACATGGTAGAAGTGGATGATTCTGGTGACGTTTGGTGTGTGGAATCCTGATGAGAAACTTATGAATGGGATGATTCAGTCTACTTACCTGATTCTCGATCTCTCAAAAAATCCTCAAGCTCCTCACCTATTTATAAGGGTACTCTATGAACATAATGACTAAATCCTCTTGAGGGAGCACTCCTCTGGCTTCTGACTCAGTATGTCAGATAATATGTGCCTTTTGCCTGAAATCGCTACAAGAGGTCGCCATCACGGTAATGGGAAAGGGCACTCTATGGGAGCTCTGAGCTCTTCAGACCTGGAGATTGTTCCAAATTCGCAACATAAGCTGGTAGACACGACCTATGCTTACACGGATCAAGGGTATAAGTATCTTTACAAATATTCATTACTTAAATTACCAGCATTCACTGTGTTTACATATATTATATATCTAACATAATATTTAAAAATTAGGTTTGAACACAGTTTATGCGTATATATAATACTATATAATTTATACTATATATGATTATTATCATATATATTATATATATATATATGTTAATATTTATGTATATATATATATATACCCAAGAGGTACGAACGGCAAACAAGCACCCTCATGGTTCTACACAGAATAAGCACTTCAAAGCATCAGACAATATCTCAACATATCTACTAAGGGCACACCTTTAATTGGAATTGCAATTAATCAACATAGCTACCAAGGCTCTCACGGTATTATGCAATACACAACATGACTATCCAATACACATCCTCAACTAACTTCACTACCCGCGACATATCTATCTAGGCTTTCAAGGCATCATGCATTATGGTTAAGGCATCATGGCAAACACTAGGCAATCAACAACACTTTAGATCCCAACATTCACAAGTGTTCTCATACCACATCGCTACACGCAAGTACGTATTACCCAATACGTATGCTCGAGGTCAACTCATTTTCAGGCGGTCTTATTGTTTACACATCCCCTTCCCCTAACTTGACTTCTAGAAGACTAACCCATTTTTCATCTAGTCTGTCATGAATTAGGCTAGTTGATCATGCTATGCGTAATTCAGGAAAACCATGAATTGCTCTGCGGCTAGTCACTTTCATCATGGATTAAGTTTTACGAAAACTCTTAGTTTGGTTTTAGTTGTGTTTTCTTTTATTAAAAAAAAGGCATTCTAGATTAAACTGGCTCTGATAAACCAATCTTGTCACACACCATCAGCGGCGGAAAACACGGGAATGCGACTTAAAGATTCATATAACACAAAGATAACAGATCATACTGTATATTATTTACAAAAGTTTATTTACAAAAGTTTACAATTTCGCGACCTTAGAAGAAGTCAAACAGTTGTCCTTCAATAAACTCCCAAATGTACTCATCTTTAGTCCCCAATACTTCTTATATAGCTTTGATACCAACATACATGAAAATGATACTAAAAACGTCAAAACAAATACCCAAATGGAACCCCTCACATGAAATTCCCTAGTATCGTGATATGATATATTATCAAGTTTTTTTTAAAAGCTAGTTGATGATAAATTACGTTAGAATTATTTAAAGTAATTGATTTAAATAAACGGTCGATCAGATGATTTAATAACGTAAATGTACAAAGTTTAATAAATCACAGTTTTAGAAATATTTTTATATATTTTTTTAATTTGTATAAAAAAATAATATTTTATATTTAAGATGTCAAAATTGGCAAGAAATACCTTTAAATTAGGTTTAATTACAAAACAATATACTTTTAATATATAAAGATATATTATCTAAAATAATCCCTCAACTTTGAGACTTGCAAAAACAATCCTTGGAGTTATAAGTTTAATAAAATGACATTTTCAATCCTTGTAGTTAATAATTTTCAAAAATTACAATATATACCCCTATGCATGGAAATAATTACAAATTAAGTCCAAAATTACATACAAGCTTATTTTATGATTCGAAAAGTAATTTGAGGTGTTATAGCTTAGATTAAGTATAGAAGCTAAAGAGTTGAAGTCTTTTTTAGAAATTAACGAAGAAGGTTATATAGAAAGAATAACGATTTGTTAAGCCGGAAATCAAAACGGGTCGAATTAGGGTTTTGAAATGAAAACGCGTTGTTTTTAAGCTTCAAGTTTAGCTCTTATAATATTGTAAGATAAAGCTTAATTAGATATATGAGTAACAACGATACTTACAATTTAGCTAATATAGATTAACTCGAAACATGAAATTAGGGTTTCACGTGTTCGGTTTGGATCAAAAACGAATAAGAGTATTGAAACGGAAATTGAATTTATAGAACCTGAGTTTGAGCTTAATGATTCGAAAATGCGTCGAAATGGGGACGTTTGCTTCGTACGCCTAGAATAAGAGTCTCGAGGCTCAAGACTTGAAACTCTTAGCTTCACTTATGCTTTAAGACTATTTAGGACTCTATTGATCATACCTTGGAAACCATTGTTGAACAGATAGAAGATTTGAAGGTGTAAGTTTGAATGAAGGGTGTTCGACCCCTTTTATAGTGTTGAAAACCCTTGGTGTGCAAGTCTAGCAATGAGAGGTGTCAAGACTAATAGGGAGCTGATTAGGAGAAGCTATGTGATGAGTATGAGGGCTAGAGGTTGATTAGTAGCTGTAGGAGATGTGTCGGAGGTCTTGGGGGAGTGTGAAAGTTTGTGCGATTATCTGGAGCTCAGGGGGTGATGTGTTGGCTCTTGGAGCCTAGATACTTAATAAGTGACGGTGCTTTGTAAGCTGCTTCTAGAGGATTTACATGTTCATGGGAGAGCCTGTGTCGCTTGGTTGCATTTTAAAAATGGGTAGAAAAAAGTAAAATGGGATCGCGGGTTAGTTTTAGGCACGTGTTAAGGTTTTTAGTTTTATTTTTGTGTGTAATGGAGTAATAAGGATGGATTATGAAATGTGATGTTGTATATTATGATTTTACAACTTAATTTGATTAGTAGTTAAGGTTAATAATGGGTAAATTATAGAAGAAATGGGTCGTGGTTTAGAAACTAGCTCGGTTTAGGGTTTCTTGGTTTGAATCTGTGTAAATTATGAAATGAGAAAGTAAATAGAATGTAAATGTAGTGCATTGCTTGCTTGTAACTTGTACTTAATAGTTTGTACAAGACTTCTTAGGAAAACAGAGGTAAAATGGCTATTTTGAATGTCGTGCATTAATGACTTATACATTGTGCTTTAAAGTGCTTGTACCTTATTTTGGAGGGAATTCATATTCAAATGAGATGCTAAGATATTTGTACATATGCCTTGATTGCTTATACATTTACTTTGAATGTGTACTTTACATGAAATTAGGGTTTAGGCATAAACGTTAACGGTTTATGTTCATTTGGTAATTGACTTGACATGTTATGATGTTTACTTGACATAAATATAGATAGGATTGTCATAGGTAGGTTGTGTGAGCTCATTAACTTTAGTTATGCAAGTTACATTGCATAATGAGATAAAGCAAAAAATTTCCCTGTAAAAAGGTGGTTTATCTATATAATAGATGGATAGTACATTGCATCTAATTTAATAGATGGATATTTACATTGATGAAAATTACGGGTTGTTATAGGTACCTAGCCACGACCTAACATTAATTTCATCGTATTAACATTTTATATACAATTGCCTTATTGTACAAGCATTTGTCTTTAACCCACACCAAAATCCTCATTACAAAACCTTTATTCCATTACAAAACCTATATCTTTATTTACAAAACCTTTATCCTCATTACAAAGCCATTATCTTAATTTACAAAACCTTTATCCTCATTACAAAGCCTTTCTCCCATTTCAAAACCTTTATCCGGTAACATGGTTGTGTGGTAATTACGCAAAACGGCTCAATGCACTTGGGCTAAGTGCAACATCGACAAAGAATACTCAAAACATAGCCAACAACGAAAATGAAATAACTGACCAAACGGTCCAAGAGAATCTGACGAGAAATAAGTGGGAGTTCAATGATCGAAAATAAACGAATAACATCTCTGCAACGTTATGGTATATATATATATATATATAAGCCCAAAATAAGCATAAGCCCAACATAAATTGAAATCTAATAAGCCGAATCAAATAGGCCAAAGCCCAATAAGCCATAAGCCTAAACATAGGCCAAAAACAAAATAAGTCATAAGCCCAATATATATGCCGAAACATACATAAGCCCAAAATCCAATAAGCCAAAACTAAATAAGCTATAAGCCGATACATAAATAAGCCATAAGCTCGAATATAAGCCAAAACATAGATAAGCAATATGCTTGAAATATAAGCCGAAACTAAATGGGCCGAGCCCAATAATAAGTCAAAGTCAAATGGGCAGAGCCCAATCATACTAGTCCGAAACCAAGTAAGCTATAACTAGCTTATTATTAAGCAAATTTCATAAAATAAGCCTTAAATAAGCTTCTAAACCACAACAACCAAAATTTAAAGTGTCAAATCCTTTTCCTTTTTTCCCTTTGCTCACGCCGGCCCCAAACGCACACTTTTTCATATTTCGTGTCCAAGATTCGATTTTTACGACGATCTGCTTGTACTACTAGAATATATTTACCATTATCAACACAAAAGTACAACAAAATTTTAAAATTAGAAAACTTACAAGTTTGAAGGTTCTTGGTTTGGTTTTGACGCGAAGAAAACAAACCCCAATATATTCTCTATAACCCGAATGTGACACCCCCATAAAATCAACAACGCAGCGGAATACCACTTTGGGGTGCCACTTCATAGTATAAAGTACAAGTTACAGTAAACGACCTCTAAAACGACGTTTGATAAAATGTCACATTCGATTTAAGTAAATCAGAGTAAATTCAGGTCCCAATAATTTATGATTTAACAAGGTTGCAAGATTTCAATCGTGACTCGTTTTGTATAATTAAAGAAAACATTTATCGAATGTGAAGAAAAAACTCAAATCCTTATTTATAGTTTTGATTATCGACGCGTTATCTCGAATGCCTCCATCAACTGCTAACAAGAGAATAACCTGAGAAAATACATGCAAAAATGTCAACAATAATATTGGTGAATTCATAGGTTTAAGTAAAAGCTAGTATTGAAATAGTTCAAGAAAATATTTCTGCTATAGAAAAATAGGTATACACAAAAATCAGGCATTTAGAAGAATTGTTATCGAAATCCAAGTAATGTTTCAATAAATCAAGTGATATTCAATAGTGGACCACAAGGTTTAAGATCAGCCAGTGACAGTATTTCAAAGTATAATTCAACAGAATACATTGCCAACGATCTACATTGTATAATTTAATTGCGTTGAGATCTCATGTCACCGAAGCCTTGACGTTAAACATTCTTGTATGTAATTCATGTTGCCAATAACTAGGTTTTATTGCCTTTTACCTAAATTCTAAATAAATTGTCCGTTGGACTGGTGCTAGAAAGGAGATCGATTCTCCCCGGACAGGGCATGTCAACCCAATAGATCTATTTTACTTGTACTAGCGCTCACCACATTATAGGCTCAATTTAACAGTTCATGATGTGGGGTATTTGGCTATAACTACTACATGTGCAACTTGGTTCTCATATTTGGGTTCAACTACCATAAAGTTTTTTGTGTACCAGTTGTATAAAAACAAGCATGTATCAAACATGTATTAGATATTAATGTGGGTAGATAAGCATATAAGCTTTGTTAAAAAACATTCATGTAACGCTTATGTAGTAGTAAACCGATTAATTTATTCGGTAAAAAAGCTGAATTCTCACCCCGAAAAATAGTATAAGAGAAAACCATTAAATGAGAGAAGGTGGGGCTCTGAACTCACCTTGATCAACGTTCTACGATCAAATAAAACCGAATATATCACAAAACGAAACTGCAACGGTCTCGTCTCCCCCCACAGAACCTGTATAATTATATTGCTCGATTAGAATACGTATAAAATACAATCAACGATGCGTAGACTTCGTTTACGATGAAACAAATTCCATATATATATTTATATTTACGTACATACAATATATGTGTTGAGAAAATTCCCTTGCGCGCCCTAAACCTTAACACTTAGTATATTTTATATACACTATTTTCCATCTAATCATATACCATTTCACTTTATTGAAACCTTTCTATATTCGGTAAGTTTCTATTTTTAGAAAGTTACTATTTTTTATACTTTCCATTTTTAGAATCGATCAATCGGTCTCGAAAATAATTACTTACAATAGTATATTAATCGATATTATTTTATCACTCAAAATCGTACTTGAAACGCGTTATTACTAATTAAATATCGGTTGTAACTTTTACGTTGACTTTTATAAAATATATTTATTTTCTAAGTTTGACCCGACCAAAACGACCCACAAGATCACATTTTCATGACTCGGGTTCTAAAGCAAATTTATGCGAAACGATATTTCTCAAAAAACTTTAGTTTTAGCATTGAGACTTGATCTCGACAGAAATATGACCAAAATGCTTACGAGAATCTGCTGAAAAACTTAATATTATTTTTATGTTAAAATATGCAGAAGTTTGACTTTCGTTTTGGACCAGTTATATCCTCACTTTTCAACGACTTTTGACCAAAAAGAGATTTTATGGAATAACGTCATTTCGGAAACTTTCGTGTTTCGCCGGAAGGCTTGAAACAGACTCGAAAGTGCTCCAAAAAGTCGAATTACAATCTGTAAGATTTATAAATCTATATATAGTGGCGTTATTTTTTTAATAAAGTGTTATCTCGTTTTCCTCTTAATTTCTGTCGTTATTGGGAGTTAGAAAGTCCCATTTTTTATATCAAAACCGACCGCAAAAATTACTCTACAATATTTTGTAAACAAAATCGATTTCAGAAATCTCGAAACTCCGAATCGCCCATTCAGTTTTCTGGCTCGAAGTTTACTTGATTACAAAAACACGTCGAAAAACACATTTTCGACCCAAAAATATCTAAATATATTCAATACAATTATAATGCATTAATAAATCCGCTTGATAATCAAATACTCATTATTTAGACGACGCAAGTTTCAATAATTTATCCACATATGATAAAAATTAAATCAATAACGAAAACAATCGAAACAATGAAAAGGAAGGCTCACAATGATTTATACGAAGACAAGATCGGAAAACAAAAGTGTCGGGTTTGCCTCTTTGAGTTCTAGCCGCGGAACCCCACCCGAACCAAAGCAATTGAAACCTGAACCTCTTGTTGCATGTGTATTTGTCTTCCATAGGATGAATAATATCATCATCCAAATAATATTTGGTGACTAGAAAAATCAAAACATCAAGGTGTTTGTCTTCTTGGCTCGATCGACCCAAAAGAAAAGGAGGGGACAAGAAATTGATTTTTTGCTTGAATTATTAACTTGTCTTATATTCATTTTTAGGTGTGATTTAAAAGTGTAGTTTTGACGGTAAAAAAAAAAATGAATTTGTGGTGTGTGTTGTAGTGCTTGATAGCGAGCAGGAAAAAAAGAGAACAGAAAAGAGAATGAGACTATAAGTGTTTTTGGTTACATTTTTGTTTGGAATAAAAAAAAAGAATAAATAAACATCATAATGAGTGTCTTGGAAAATTTAATAGGTGTTGTGTGTGACTTTGTGCAGTTGCTGCCACGCCCAAAAAGGCTAGCATGCAAAGTATACCTTTTTTTTTTTTTCATGTATTCATCATTTTTGGTGTATCATTTAAATAAAGAGTAGGCTTGTACCTATTTTAAATGACGCAGCGAAGCTTAACGCGAGATTTTGGCCAGGTCGACGGAACAAAGACGATAGGTTCATAATATTATTATTTTTATGATAAAAAAAAGATAACGGAGACGCGTCATAGAAATTGTTACGATGCTCAAAACGATTAACGACACGCCGCGAGATCTAAAGTTCGATCGCGAAACATCAAGAAATTAAAAATTATCAATCTTTTTCAAATTTTTCATAATAAAATACGAAAATATTTACTATTTGACAAATAAAAATTTTAAATCGTGTACGCTAGTCACGGAAGGAAATTCGTAATATAATATGTTTACGACATCAGGTACGCGATCGTCATACGCGTCAAAAAAACTCGGGTCGTTACATTCCACCCACCTTAAAGAGAGCGCCGTCCCGGTGCTCAATTCGCCTTATTCGTCTTCAGTTTACTTGTGACGAGATGATGATATACACAAGTCTTCGTTGAGGTTTCCAACGAAAACTTAAATGAACAATAGTCAAAGCATCAAATTAGGAATATGAAACATGTACTTGCGAACAGATTGAATGTCATGAGAAATCTCGTTCAAAAGAAAGATAAATACATGACTATCGAGACAGAAAAGCCATTGGAAACGAAGAATTTAACAGTCGTAAATTCTTCGAAAGCGGTTAAATCGGTTCATTAATATTAAACTCATCAAGTTCGCGGCTGGTTATACATCATTCGAAAAAACCATCATATAACAAATTACAAGTTCAAAAGGAACTGATTCATACGGTAAGAACACACGCTACGTCGGGTAAAACATAAAGCCACTCATTTATTATTTGTCACTTACAAAAAGAAGGCGTCCCAATCCTTGTATGTAAGTAATTTATTGAACTTATGGTTCGGTGATTTATAACTCCTTATTCAAATGAAGATGCGTTCCTAATTCATTTCAATAGACGATTATAAATCAACCTATTAGGCTGGCCGACCGAACACAATATCAAACAATGCTTAACAATAAGTTAATAAGGAGTGTAATTTGACGCATCGATTCTTCAAACATCATTAACAAGTAACGAGAGAAGAAAATAATAAGACGTTGTAGTCAAACGGTTTACTCTTTGCTCCAAAAGTCAAGTGCCAAAATTACGGCATGATCACACTCCCATCAACTGGAGATTTCAGAAACAATGGATTACAAACACAACATACGCGATTCAAAACAGCATAAGAATGAGTGGTTCGGACTCGGAGTGGACATTAAAGATAACTAGTGGAATTGACAAGTACACCGAATGTCCAATATTATCAAAAAGGAAATAAAAAATATTAAAGTCTACTGTTAATGATTAGAGATCGCACTGCAGAAGAGAGAGACTCTTCATATTATATTGAAGTAACAAGGAATATATTAAGACTAACTCATTAGTACTCTGAATTATTTTTGACGAGTATCTATTTTATTCATAATACTTTAGTATTGACTGTTGTCATTCGAGGGAGAAATATATTAAAGAGACAAAGCTGGAAATGTACTGCGAATAGTCGGGACTGTAGGTGGTCAAGAATAGAGTATGATGAGATTCTCGAGGATTATGAGATGGTGGTTATGGAAGCGAGTAATTGGACGGGCATAAGAGTGTAGAGGGTAGATGAGAGCAAAATAATAACAAGCATTATATAATTTCATTTTATTTATTTAATATCATAAGCATGCAAAGGAGCAAATAAGTTACATGGGAGAAGTGCGCATGGATATCGGAACAATGGTGAAAGACTCTTAAATTTTACAAAAAACGGTTATAGTGTCTAGGGTTTTGGATAGAACTCGGAGTCCTAGTTTGTCGTATAACGAGTGCTCTGATTACCCATCTGTGAACCCCATTAGAAATCAACAACGCAGCGGAATACCACTTTGGGGTTCCACTTCATAGCTATAAGTCAAGTTACAGTAACGACCTCTAAACGAGTTTGATAAAATGACATTCGATTTAAGTAAATCAGAGTAAATTCTTGTCCCAATAAATTTATGCCTTTTATTTATAACAAGGTTTGCAAAGAATTTCAATACGTGGCGACTCGTTTTATATAATTAAAGAAAACATTATTATCGAATGTGAAGAAACAAATTCATATATAGTTATTGATATCTCACGCGCTCTCGAAGCTTCCCATCAAACTGCTAAAAGATATAACCTTGAGATATACATGCAAGAGAATAATCTATGTGGTGTCGTAGAGAGACTGAAGAGATATGGTTGGGGGAATGTGTTGTCCGCAGTGGTGTTAGAAGTAGAAAAGGCGGTGTGGCGAGTATGTTGTGGGAAGATAGAGTTGTGTTGCACGATTAGGGGTGTAGGTTGTTTTGTAAGATAAGAAAGAAAATGTTATGCGGTTTACATTGATTGGCTAGTTTTGAGAAGTACATGTGTGTGTGTTTTTATCGCGCGCGCGAAGATTACTCATAAGTTTAATGTTTCAATAAATCAAGTGATTATTCAATAGCTGGACCCACAATCGTTAAGAGGATTGCCATAGTGACAGTATTTCAAAAGTATAATTCAAAAGAATATCATTTTGCAACGAATACAATGTATATAATCTTGTATATGCATTGAGTCTAGAAACCGAAGCCTTGACAGTTAATATAATACCTCTATCTTGTATGTAACTTCATGTTGCTCTCCCAAATAAACCTAGGTATTATTTGCTATTTACCTAAATTTAAATAACAAATTAGTCCGTTGACTGGGTGCTCGACAGGATTCGATTTCATACCCCGGACAGGCTGTCAAACCCAATAGATCTATTTATCTTGTATAGCGCACTCACCATCATTAATTGGCAATTTAACCAGTTCATGAGGTGTGTTCGTTTGGCAAGTAAGCTACTTCTAGGCAAATGATCTCATATTTGGTTCACCATACCATATAGCTTTCTTCGTGTCCCAGTTTATATACAACAAGCATGTTTCATCAATAGAATCAAATGATATTAGAAAAATCAATTGTGGTAGATAAGCAAATGCTGTTTTGTGTAAAAAATTCTCATGTAACAGTTTATGTAGTAAGTAAACCGATTAATTTAATACGGTTGAAGAAAGACTTGAATGTATGTTATCACCCCGAAAAATAGTTTAAGGAAACATTAAAAGAGGGAGAAGGTAGGGGCATATGATACTTCATCTACTTGACCAATGATACTCACTGTCAAGAATAAGATCGCCGAATATTTACAGCAAGTACGGAAAGAGATCGCAGCAGTTGATGATCTTATTTTTATTAACAGGTCTCCCAGACCCTATAATTTATTGCTCGATTAGACTTTCGTTATAAAATACAAATCTCGATGCGGTACATCGTTATCAGTTTGAGAATAAATTAGTGATGTATAGTGTGTTTGTATATAGAAAACGTACAATGTCATATATGTGATGAGAAAATCCTACCTTGCTTGCGCCTCCTAAACCTTAACACCTCTATAATTTTATATACCACTTATTTTCCATCTAATCAAATATACATTTCACTTTATTTGAAACCTTTTCTGATATTGTCTGTAAGTTTCTATTTTTAGATAAGTTACTATTTTTTATATACTTTCCTCATTTTTGAATCGATCTCAATCTCTCTGGTCTCGAAAAATAATTAATTACAATAGTATATTAATCGAATATTATTTTATCACTCTAATATCGTATTGAAACGCGGTTTATTACTAATTAAAATATCCGTTAACTTTTAGTATGTCTTTTATAAAATATATTATTTTCTAAGTTTGACCCGCACCAAAAGACCCACAAGATTCCATTTTCATGACTCGGGTTTTCTAAAGATAAAATTTATGCGAAACGATATTCCGAAAACTTCTTTTGTTTTAGCACGAGACTTGAATCTCGACAGAAAATGACCAAAAATGCCTTACGAGAATCTGCTGGAACTTAAATATATTTTATAAAAATATGCAGAAGTGTGACTTTCGATTTTGACCCGTTATATCTATTTTCTACGATTTGACCAATAGAGATTTTATTGAAAACGTCATTCGGACAATTTTCGTCTGTTTCGACCGGAAGGCTGAAACAGACTCGAAAGTGCTCTCAAAAACGTTCGAATTACCAAAGTCTGTCAGATTAAATAAATCTCTATAATAGTGCTTATTTTTCTTATTGAAAGTGTATAGATCTCGTTTTCCCTTACTTAATTTATTCGTTATTGGGAGTATAGAACTTCCCCACATTTTTATTCAAAATCGACGCAAAAAATATTTACTTATACAAATATTATGTAAACCAAAGAATCAGATTTTTACAGAAGAGAATTCGGAAAGCCGAATCGAGTCGAGCCATTGTTCCGCGTTGTTTTGATCTTTTTCTGCTCGAATGTGTTTTTGATCTTGTTACTATCACACGTTTTCGAATTTTCAGGTTTGTTCCGGAGAACCTCGCGCTAGTAAAAATCCTTGTCAGTCACGTAAATATTTTCTTCAATAAAACTTATATAATGCATATAAGATCCCGCTGGTGTAATCAAAATACTATTATTTTAGGACGCCGCAAGTTTCAATAGATTTCATCACATATTAAAAATTAATTCAATATAAACGAAACAATCGCAACAAGAATAAAAGGGAAGGTCACAATTATTATTCGATGCTAAAGTTCGGGAAGAACAAAAGTGTCGAGGTTGCCCTCTTTCGAGTTCTAGCCGCGGCAACCCCACCGAAACAAAACGAATTCGAAAACTCGAAACCTGTTGCATGTGTATATTTCTATTCCATGGATGGATTAAAATACATCATCCAAATAATTTTGGTGACTAGAAAAATCAAAACACCAGGTTTGTTTGTCTTCGATGGCTAATCGAATCGAAACAAAGAAATATGGAGGGGACAAGAAATTTCTGATATTTTTTTTGCTTGAGTTCTTAACACTTGTATTATATCATTTTTAGGTTGTGATTAAGTGTAGTTATTGAAGATAAAAAAATATACCATGAATCTTGTCGGTGTCTGTCGTCCACAGTAGTGGCTGCCGAGCAGAAAAAAAAAAGAAGAACAAGAAAAGAGAATGAGACTATAAGTGTTTTTGGTACATTTTGTTTGAAATAAAAAAAAATTAAAATAAAATAAACATAATAATGAGTGTCTTGGAAATTTAAAAGTGTTGTGTGTGCTTGTGAAGTTGCTTGACAACCAGCCAAGAATATAAGGCTAGGCATTGCTAGAAAAGTCATACCTTCTTTTTTTGTTTTTTTCATTTATTCATAATTTTTGTTGAGAACATTTTAAATAAAGAGTAGCTTGTACCTATTTTAAATAAAGCGCGAGCTTTAAACGCGAGCTTTGGCCAAGGTCGAGGAACAAAGACGATACGGTTCATAAAATATATTTTATGATAAAAAAAAAATAACGAGACGCGTCATAAATTTTTACGATGCTCAAAACGATTAACGAACGCGCGATCTAACGTCGACTCGCGAAACATCAAAAATAAAAATTATCAAATCTTTTTCAAATTTTTCATAATAAAATACGAAATTATTATTTCGACAAATAAAAATTTTTAAATGTCGTACGCATGTTCACGGAAAACTTACAAGTTTGAAGGTTCTTGGTTTGGTTTTGACGCGAAGAAAACAAACCCCAATATATTCTCTATAACCCGAAGCTACTAACTATCAACCCACTAATAATTCTCAACCCGTGTTCTTGATAAATCTTTAAAAAATTTATGTTTCTTGCCCCTTGTGTTGCTCGTCCGAATTTCAAAGAGAGAAAGAGAGAGATATTTTTTGTTTGTTGTGACTTTGAAATGCATGAATGAGTGTTTAGGTGGTGGAAAGAATATATGAGTACTATGTTGAGACACTATTGCTAGAAAATAGCCTTCTTGCCTCTCCTTGAGGCCTACTCGTCTGAATTAGATCCTATGAGGGGTTTGGGTTCTTCTTTTCGTGTCGGGATCATTTAAAACTCAATTTTTCATCACTTTACAACGTTACTCAAAGTTGGTTATTATTTTTATTGGGTTTAAAAACGTTTTTCCAAGAACGTGGGTCATTTACATGACCTATCTCCGAACCAAACTTTCCAAAATTCATTTCGACCATTATTTGACGTGTCGGGATCCAAAATACGAGTTTTTGTCTAAAATTAACCGAAACCTCTCACATGAATTTAAAAGTATGTCAAACTTTCAAAAATTACTTGTCACCTTAGATTCACCCAAAAGTTTCATTTTTACAGCCGTTACGGTCTTTTACCAAATTTCACGAAAACACTTGTTTTTCTGATATCTTTTAAATCACACACCAACGATTTACGTTCTAAATTAATGTCACTTCAAATTATGAAATTACTTATTAAATAATTTGTTAAATTCACCCACGATTATTCAACCTGTTTTCAAATTTACTGTCGTGCCGGTACGCATTACGTGACGATTTTCGCTAAACGCGGGAAAACTTCCCGGAACGCACTAAAAGGCTACATAACCACTCCAAAATGGAAAGAAGAATCAAAAGTGATTCTCTTACGATACTTATGACTCTCTCAAAACCCGGTTAAACCGTAACCGTTTTACGCAAAATAGGTCAATCGAAGTCAACTTTTCAGCTTTCTTCAAGAAAACCGACAAGATCGACACACTCCGATATAAAATCATAATATTTTATAATACTTAACACAGAAAAAGTTACCGGTTATCACAGTCTAACCCCCTTAAAGTAATTTTGCCCCCGAAATTCAATTCAAATCCTTAATCACAATCATCGACAAGAAAATTCCATTCCTCAACTCTACACACTGGTCCTCTATCAAATTGGTCCCTTCAAGCGGGGTTTCTTTTGATTCCCCTAAAGACCTAGTTCTAACGTTTAGCTCTTACACTTTTTCATGATCTATCTAAATTCTATTTTTGCACAACAAAATAGTCTTTCCTACTATCTCCTTAGTTTGATGATTTCTCTTTAACAATTCTCGTACTCATACCAACACTTTCATGCTGCAAATCTCGCACTACCAATCTCACAACTTACATCCTACTCTTTCAAGACCGTCCATGGTTTGCTTATCAGTATCTACTCATACATTTTCAAGTAATCATACATAGTTGAGTACTCTAGGTTCTACCTATCTAGAAAGGTAATGATATCATTTAAAATTTCTCATTCCTTTAAAAGAAAATAATTGGATTTCAAATTTATTCACTACAACTTTATCATGTCTCCCGTGACCTCATGGTGTTCCACTTAACTACTTAACCTCCTATCGCGTTAGTAAAGTCGGGCAACCCGAATATGTTTTAAGTTCACGGAAATCAAATGGCAACTATGCTCGCAAGTACTGAAAATTTATATCTATCCAGGATAAATAAGAATACTACTATTCATTATTCTTCTAAAATTTCTGTACAAATCATTCTTCTACCATAATAACTATGACTTTCACAAGAGTCAACTACCGACTGATAATAATCAGTTCATATCTACCACAAGTCAACTACCTAACTTACATCCGACACTAACTGATGCTACTCAGTTTAGTGTTATACAAAAATCCAAACCAGTCTCTACACATCCTACAACTCCTCTCTACACTCCTGTCTCCTCTCCATCTTGGCAACACGATTTGCCAACTCCAATCGCTCGCGTCTCTCCTCAGTAAGTTGCATCCTCAAATAATGGTTCTCCCTTTGAATATCATATATATCATGCCACAGGGCTGCTCTCTGTGCATTAGTCTGACCTGCCCAAGCCTCTAAGACTAATACCGGCCTTTACAAAGCCCCAAATGTCAATGCAACCCTCTCCTGCTCTCGCTCTAAACTCCTAAACTTGTACCTCTGTGAGAAGATCGCGTCTCTAACCTCTCCTGACCTAGTATACATCTCTCTCACATCCCTATCAATATCTGCAAACAAGGTAGGTGGCAGTGCGTCCAAATGCTGAGTGTGATCCTGGAGTATGACCCAATAAAGCTCTAACTGCGCCTCTATCTCTATAAACTTATCCTCATCTATCGAGATGGTATCTATTAGGGTAGCCACTAGTGAAGCTACGAGTATTGGGACTATTGGAGATAATGGTGAAATAGGCAAGGAACCAGACGACCACTTAGAAGATGGCGGTGTCTGAACTGGTGCAACAGGTGGTACATAAGCTAGTATATCGGTGTAAACTCTGCCATCCTCGGGATCTACCCATGAAGTAAGTGTGGGCTGGCTAAACGCAGACACCCTCTTTGCTCCCTGCTGCTTTGGCATAGACCTAGAGCTCTGACCTATCTCGAACGTACTGAGTACCTGATCCTCCTCTACTGCTAACTCCTGACGTCTTAACGCCCCATAACCAAGTCCTAAAGGCTCACCCACGACTGTATCTGCAGTCGAGGCTGCCTGCTACTGACCATTGGGTACAGCCTCCTCCTCACTCCCCTCTAAACCAAGACCCTCGTCCTCTGATCCCTCTCTCTCATCATCCGCATCTGAACTCTCATCCTCCTCATCCTCATCAGTATCCTCATCTCCTAATTCGTCCCCCTCACTATTAGTATCTAATATGAGCTCAGATGTACCTTTATACCTCTTCCACACTGGAAGGGTCAAAGATGGTGATGGTGTCTCATAAGAGGATCTATACCTCTTGCGGAAGGTTGAATCTGACATAGCCATCACCTCTGCCACTTTGACTGAATGAGGCTGGACACGCATGGTCATACGCGCTAGCCTGCGGTGAAATGAGGCTCGGGTAGGTGCAAGGGTAGGTGAAACATGGGTAAGTGGATGATCTGGTGACAGTGGTGTGGTGGAATCCGATGAAACTTATGAATGGGATGAATCAGTCTACTACCTGACGGCTCAAAAACCTCAAGCTCCTCACCTATAAAGGGTACTCTAGAACCTAATGACTACAACTCCTCTGAGGGAGCCTCCTCTGGCTCTGACTCAGTATCCACTAATTGTGCCTGCCTAATCGCTACAAAGGGGTCATCAGGTAAAGGGACGGGCACTCGGGAGCTCTGAGCTCTGTCAGCCTGGGAGATAGTCTCCAAATCAACATAAGCTGGGTAGACACGACCTATGCTAACACGGTAAGGGTATAAGTATCTTTACAAAATATCATTACTTAAATTACCAGCATCACTGTGCTTTACATATATATAATCAACATAATATTTAAAATTAGGTGTTTGTAACCGTATATGCGTATATATATATATATATATATATATATATATATATATATATACCCAAGAGGTACGAACGGCAAACAAGCACCCTTATGGTTCTACACAGAATAAGCACTTCAAAGCATCAGACAATATCTCAACATATCTACTAAGGGCACACCTTTAATTGGAATTGCAATTAATCAACATAGCTACCAAGGCTCTCACGGTATTATGCAATACACAACATGACTATCCAATACACATCCTCAACTAACTTCACTACCCGCGACATATCTATCTAGGCTTTCAAGGCATCATGCATTATGGTTAAGGCATCATGGCAAACACTAGGCAATCAACAACACTTTAGATCCCAACATTCACAAGTGTTCTCATACCACATCGCTACACGCAAGTACGTATTACCCAATACGTATGCTCGAGGTCAACTCATTTTCAGGCGGTCTTATTGTTTACACATCCCCTTCCCCTAACTTGACTTAAGAAGACTACCCCCATTATTTCATAGTCTTTCATGAATTAGGCATAGTTGATCATGCTATGCGTAATTCAAGGAAACCATGAATTGCTCGGGCTAGTCAACTTTCATCATGTTTAAGGTTTTACGAAAACTCTAGTTTGGTTATAGTTGTGTTTTCTTTTTATTAAAAAAAGGCATTCTTTATAAACTGGCTCTGATAACCAATCTGTCACACACCATCAGCGGCGAAAACACGGGAATGCGACATAAAGATTCATATAACACAAGATACAAGATCATACTGTATATTATTTACAAAAGTTTATTTACAAAAGTTCACAATTTCGCGACCTTAGAAGAAGTCAAACAGTTGTCCTTCAATAAACTCCCAAATGTACTCATCTTTAGTCCCCAATACTTCTTATATAGCTTTGATACCAACATACATGAAAATGATACTAAAAACGTCAAAACAAATACCCAAATGGAACCCCTCACATGAAATTCCCTAGTATCGTGATATGATAAAATTTCAAGTTTCTTTAAAAGCTAGTTGATGATAAATTACGTTAATTATTTAACGTAATTGATTTTATAAACGTCGATCGATGATTAATAACGATAAATGTATCAAGTTTTAATAAAATCAAGTTTTAGAATATTTTTATATATTTTTCTAATTTGTATAAAAATATAATATTTTATATTTTAAGAATGTCAAATTGGCAAGAAATACCCTTAAATTAGGTTTAATTACAAAACTAATCCTTTTAATATATAAAGTATATATAAAATAATCCCTCAACTTTGAGACTTGCAAAAACAATCCTTGGAGTTATAAGTTTAATAAAATGACATTTTCAATCCTTGTAGTTAATAATTTTCAAAAATTACAATATATACCCCTATGCATGGAAATAATTACAAATTAAGTCCAAAATTACATACAAGCTTATTTTATGATTCGAAAAGTAATTTGCAGGTTATAGCTTATTAATATAAGCTAAAATAAG
Source organism: Tanacetum coccineum (assembly GCA_026074375.1). Taxonomy (NCBI): domain Eukaryota; kingdom Viridiplantae; phylum Streptophyta; class Magnoliopsida; order Asterales; family Asteraceae; genus Tanacetum; species Tanacetum coccineum. The sequence goes on from BQNB010044076.1 coordinate 43,190, forward strand.
ATTTTTTAAATTAACGAAAGTTTAAAATAACGATTTGTTAAGCTAGAAATCAAAACGGGTCGAATTAGGGTTTTAAAATGAAAACACGTGGTTTTTAAGCTTCAAGTTTAGCTTATAATATTGTAAGATAAGCTTATTAGGATATATTATAACAACATCTTACAAGTTTAGCTTATAGATTAAACGAAAACATGAAATTAGGGTTTCACGTGTTCGGTTTGGATCAAAAACGAATAAGAGTATTGAAACGGAAATTGAATTTATAGAACCTGAGTTTGAGCTTAATGATTCGAAAATGCGTCGAAATGTGGACGTTTGCTTCGTACGCCTAGAATAAGAGTCTCGAGGCTTCAAGACTTGAACTCTTAGCTTCACTTATGCTCTTAAGACTCTTAGGACTTCTCTTGATCAGACCTTGGACACCATTGTTGAAAGATAGAAAGATTTGAAGGTGTAAGTTTGAATGAAGGGTGTTCGACCCCTTTTATAGTGTTGAAAACCCTTGGTGTGCAAGTCTAGCAATGAGAGGTGTCAAGACTAATAGGGAGCTGATTAGGAGAAGCTATGTGATGAGTATGAGGGCTAGAGATAGTAGCTAGGATGTGGTGGAGGTCTTGGAGGGGTGTGAGTGGTCGCGACTTACCTTGGAGCTCAAGGGGGTGATGTGGCCTCTTGGAGGCCTAGATACTTAAGTGAGGTGCTTGTAAGCTGCTTCTAGAGGAATTAGCATGATCATGGAGGAGCTTGTGTGCTTGGTTGCATTTAAAATGGGTAGAAAACAAGTAAAATGGGTCGCGGGTTAGTTTTAGGCACGTGTTAAGGTTTTTGGTTTTATTTTTGTGTGTAATGGAGTAATAAGGATGGATTATGAAATGTGATGTTGTATATTATGATTTTACAACTTAATTTGATTAGTAGTTAAGGTTAATAATGGGTAAAATTAAGAAATGGGTCGTGGTTTAGAAACTAGCTCGGTTTAGGGTTTCTTGGTTTGAATCTGTGTAAATTCATGAAATGAGAAAGTAAATAGAATGTAAATGTAGTGCATTGCTTGCTTGTAACTTGTACTTAATAGTTTGTACAAGACTTCTTAGGAAAACAGAGGTAAAATGGCTATTTTGAATGTCGTGCATTAATGACTTATGCATTGTGCTTTAAAGTGCTTATACCTTATTTTGGAAGGAATTCATATTCAAATGAGATGCTAAGATATTTGTACATGTGCCTTGATTGCTTGTACATTTACTTTGAATGTGTACTTTACATGAAATTAGGGTTTAGGCATAAACGTTAATGGTTTATGTTGATTTGGTAATTGACTTGACATGTTATGATGTTTACTTGACATAAATATAGATAGGATTGTCATAGGTAGGTTGTGTGAGCTCGTTAACTTTAGTTATGCAAGTTACATTGCATAATGAGATAAAGCAAAAAATTTCCCTGTAAAAAGGTGGTTTATATATAATAGATGGATAGTACATTGCATCTAATTTAATAGATGGATATTTACATTGATGAAAATTACGGGTTGTTATAGGTACCTAGCCACGACCTAACATTAATTTCATCGTATTAACATTTTATATACAATTGCCTTATTGTACAAGCATTTGTCTTTAACCCACACCAAAATCCTCATTACAAAACCTTTATTCCATTACAAAACCTATATCTTTATTTACAAAACCTTTATCCTCATTACAAAGCCATTATCTTAATTTACAAAACCTTTATCCTCATTACAAAGCCTTTCTCCCATTTCAAAACCTTTATCCGGTAACATGGTTGTGTGGTAATTACGCAAAACGGCTCAATGCACTTGGGCTAAGTGCAACATCGACAAAGAATACTCAAAACATAGCCAACAACGAAAATGAAATAACTGACCAAACGGTCCAAGAGAATCTGACGAGAAATA
>BQNB010044077.1:2377-45110 GCA_026074375.1 Tanacetum coccineum
AAGTGATCAGAAAATCTAAGGTCCTGAAATCAAGAGTACGGTCTGCTTCACTACGGGTCTTTTTTAATTGAGAAATTTGCGTTCTCAATTTTTTGATGGCGTTGTCCTTTCCTTGAATAGAAGCTTTCATTTTTCGATTAGAGAGACTGAGTCAAAATCAGGACTATCTCGAGCGGGTAGAGATGGGTCGTTTCCAAAACTTTCTTTAAGGTTTTAATACTTTAACTGTAAATTTAAGTGATTAACCTCAAGATTGGAAAAACGTTTTACTAATTTAGTATGATCATCTTTTTGAACCTTATATCGTAATTTAGAAAGCTATGCTTCAAGTTTCAGACAACGTGTTTGAACAATGGTGTGGGCTTCATACATTTCAATAAATCTAGATACAGTAAGCTCAGAATTCGTTGCAATATAAAACACTTCTTTGGACAAGCAATCAGCAATTAAATTATCATTTGCAATAAGAAGATTTTTCTGCTCAATCTCATCATGCTTCCTATCTACAACGTGTTGGTTAACCCCAGCTTCCAACTCTTTAAAAATTTCTTTCATTTATCTAACTTCTTTTGTTAGAGCCTTTTGAATGCCCTTAAAATGTTCTTTAAGTGTTTTGAAAAATGGAATGACCTCGGTGAGATAACATGCCTTGGTTTGTTAAAAACCCCTTTCCCCTCCAGTGAGCCCCGTTGGTGTAATCCTCTTGTTACAGGTTTTTTCAAAGTCCGAAAAGAGTTGTATTAGTGCAAAAATGTTAATTTTTTACTTGACTCTTTGTTGGAAGCACCCTTGGGACAAACGTTGCAGGTGTATTTGGCGGATACACCGTCAACGCTTTGGTTGGTCTTGAGGCTGTGGTCTGCTCTTTGAGAGCTTCTGCTTTCATCTTGATGATGTCTTGAGACCAAAATATTTGCTCTGGGGTCAATTGCTTTTGTGGTGTGAAGGTCGCTAAAAAAATTCTCTTTCGAGTAATCAGGTGGTGCAATCTTAACCTTATGAGTCACATACTTAGGGTCTTTCATTTTGTCATGCATTTTTCTCCTAGTGATTTCAGCTATCTCTAAGGTATCCTATGTGTTGTGTACTATAGCCAGGACATGATTGTTTTTGACAATTTCATAACCATTATATAGAGCAGGCTGAACTTGCTTTTCACGGGTGAGGCATAAGGGGTTCTTATAACCAATAGCTACCTTATTCAGTTCATTATAATAGGGCTTTGGTTTACACAACATGTGAACTGTTTGAAGAGACTAGTCTTGTTTGTATAATCTATCCTTGAGCTTTTCTTTTAAAGCTTTCATGTCCAAAAATTCTTCAAGGTATTTGTTTTCTTTCTGTTTAAAATCTTTTTTCAAAGACGTAACTTCTTCTACCATTGACTTGTTATGGTTGATGGTAGAAGCAAGTTGCAATTTTACAGAATGAAGTTCCTTTTTCAAATTTTCTTCCTTAATGTTACGGTCAGTGATAACTATTCTTAATTGTTCATCAATCTTTTGTTCTCTTTCCATTAATTCAAACCTGGCCCGTCTTTCATACAGTTCAACTTGTTCCTAATAAGTTTCAAGTTCGGCAGTTAGTAAATTACCAACTACTATGTTCCGTGTTGTTTTAGAGACAGACTGGGCATGAGGTTCACACATATCATTATATATCATCATGTATGCATCATTTGTAACAGAAGATACATTGCTTTGTACAACTAGCATCGCGTTGTCCTTTACATACCGATCATACGGAATCATATTACTATTACTCATATAATCGGCATGTGAGTCAACAACGTAGATTAGTTATACATCTTCATGCATCTCGTGTTCTTCATGATGTTCACAAACAGCGTCTTGATAGTGATCATGGTCGTGTACCTCAGATAGAATGTCCGAATCATACGACGGACCGACTTCATCATAAATAGGATCTGCAGATGATATATTAGCCATGAACATGGTTTGTGCCGCAGGTGCCTCATCAACATCAGAATCAAAAGCATCACAGTCATCAGCTTGAAACACATTATCCACATTGAGTGCTAAATTCTGAACAGGTGGCTCATCCACATCTTCATCAACAACGTTGTCTTGTCCACCTGCAAGAAATAGTAACTGTTCTTCATCCAATGCCACTCCATTCTCCTGAGCTTGCATCAGTAACATCTTGTCTTTGAAGTATTCGGAGTTCTGTGATCGCTTGGGCTGAGTGCAGTTCCTTGCTATGTGGCCTACACTGTTGCAGTTGTAGCACTTAACCTGCCTTGCTTGACCTGGATTAGCATTCCCGACTCTGTTCAGAGCTCCCCCATAACTAGCTGTACCTGCTCCCCGTGCATTGTTACACTGTTCTCTATTTTGTCGACCTTGAACCTTCTGAACTACAACCCTGCCGTCTTGAACTATGGCTTGGTTCCTAGGATTTGATGAAGTTCTGAGTTGATTGTTTGTTTGAGGAAGGTATGTTTTGTATGATTAGGTGAGAAGGGCAAGTGTGTTGGTTAAATTCTCAATTAAGTTGTCTGTTAGAGAGAGTCCCGAATCAAGTTGAGAGTTGTCAACAAAGTGTGGTGGAACATATGTGGATGATGCATTTGTGGATGATTGTGAATTGAACTGCTGAGGTGTCACATTGGACATCAAGGCGAGAGGATCAACTATGTGTTGAGTGAATCGGTCTAACATCATGTTGTTCTCATTGGCATGTGCCTCGTTCTGCTTTAGATAAGCATACAGTTGATCATAGTTGGATTCTCTCAAGCCTCTGTTGAGTTTCATTGCTGTTACAAATCTACCCCATTCTGGCAACATGTTGTTAACAAACTTAGAATTCAATTGCATTCTGGACATGGTCATCTTGATGTTACGTATGTCGTTGATGAGTTTGGCAAACCGGACATAGTAATCATGAATAGTCTCTCCTTTGTGCTGACGAAAGTGTTCGAAGTCATCATACAGCTGTGATTCACGGTCTTCTTTTGTTAATTCCGAACCTTCCAGGAGCATCTTTACATTGTCCCATATGTCCTTTACATCATTGTAATGATTGATAAGAGAGTAGATATCTTTTGGTAACCCTTGAAGTAGGATGTTTGTTGCTCGAATGTCAGCATTGTACCTATCCTTATCTTCGGGTGACAAGTCAGAATAGACACGAGGTCGTTCTAGACCTAGATGTAAGGCACCTTCAGTTCCTTCTGAAAGAGTTTCCCTAAATGTTCCCATCTGAAAAGGTCCTTCATCAATTGACTTTAAGATGTTCACCCCATTCTCTTTACCCCGACAATACAGTCGAATACGTTGTTGCCAAGATGCAAAGTCAGTCCTATCAAGCATAGGTGGTCGGGTATCAGAACTGGCACATTGGATGTCTTCCAAAAGATTAGCCATTTTAATTGATTATGAAATGATTAATTTGATCGAACAATAATTAGTGATTGTATGTTAAAAGTGATGATTGTTTGTTGGATTAGTTGATATGTTGTTTAATTGTGATTTGGTTTGGTTGAAATGAGTTAACGTAATGAAGAAAATTTTTGCCAAAGTTTCTTTCTACCAAAACTGATCGAGGTCTTCAAAAGTAGACAAAACGCAGGAAGTCTTGAGACAAAACGCAATCAAGTCTTGAGACAAAACGCAGGAAGTCTTGAGACAAAACGCAACCAAGTCTTGAGACAAAACGCAGGAAGTCTTGAGACAAAACGCAACCAAGTCTTGAGACAAAACGCAGGAAGTCTTGAGACAAAACGCAACCAAGTCTTGAGACAAAACGCAGGAAGTCTTGAGACAAAACGCAACCAAGTCTTGAGACAAAACGCAAGAAGTCTTGAGACAAAACGCAATCAAATCTTGAGACAAAACGCAACCAAGTATTGAGACAAAACGCAATCCATTATTGAGTATAACGCTATCAAGTTTTTGAAATGGGAAGATTCTCTCCTAGGGCAATACGCAAGAAAGGTCTTCATTAGTCAAAAACGCAGAACCAAAACGCAACCTTAGATAAACCAAAACGCAGGAAGCAAAACGCAAGAGACAAAACGCAGCTCCTAATAAGACAAAACGCAGTATAGTTGTCCTTTACAAAATGACAAAACGCAGGAAGCAAAACGCAGGAAGCAAAACACAACCAAGAATATGCCAGTGAGACAAAAAGCAGTCAAGAAACTACAAACTTTTTCACCTAAAAACATCTAAAAACACCTAAAAATCACCCTGTTGAACGTTTTTGCTTGGTTTCTTTTGCACAACTTGATCCTAGAAGGCTATAACAACTATAAAAATACTAACTTTAACATCACAAACGTGAGAATCAAAGAGTGTCAAGAATAAGACCATAAACCTTCAAAAACCAAACTTTTAATCTAAACTAACCAAGAAAACGCACACACAATCTAGCTAATCATCCCATGTGCTCTGATACCAATTGTAGGATGTTAGATATCATAACACAATCAATGATCTAGGGGTTGGCCTACTTTGTAGAGAGAGAAAGTGAGTTCTAGTGAGAGAAAAACACCTTTAGTGTATGTATTATCAAAATGATCAACCAACCCCTTCCCATGGCTGGAAAAGGGTATATATACATATGTTTTGTGCCCCTAAGTGGGCTATAGAGTGGGCTAACATGTGGGTAAAGACCCGGCCCAACACCATAAGTCATACGATTAATATTAAGGCTACAAGCTAACCTATGCTAGACATTACATGGGGTGACCAAGTCTTTTACATGGATTTTCATAATCCTAACAGTACCGCAATCTTTGGATAGTGCTATCTGTTGAAGACAAGTTACCATTCTTAGAGAAGCCAATACATGCTATGCCCTTAACACCCACACTGCTTGGGTCAAGACTTCGAAGGAAATTGCTGGTCTTATGCTTATGACCATGGATCCAGATATCCAAAAGAATCTGAAACACCTTGGTGCATATGATATGCTAAAGGAACTAAAAACGTTGTATGCACAACATGCAGATCCAGAACTTCTTCAGACCATGAGAGAATTTCATGCGTGTAAACAGGAAGAAGGACAGTCTGTAAGCTCTTACGTTCTCAAAATGAAGAGTTATATAGAAAACTTAGAATGTCTCGGTCATGCCATGACTCAAAACCTTTCAGTAAGCCTTATCTTGGTTTCTATGAGAAAGGAATATGATGGTTTTGTGCAAAATTATAACATGCATAGCATGGGGAAGACCATGACTGAGTCACATGCTATGCTGAAGCTACATGAGCAAACTCTTCCACCAAGAGAAGCTGCACCTGCACTTCATGCAATAAGAGCAGGAAGGGTTCAGAAAAACCAAAAGTAGAAATCGCATAAGGCTGCTAAGGGGAATCAAGGGAAAGGCAAAGCAAAGATGAGAAATGCACTTGTGCCTGCACCATCTTTTGCTCCCAAACCCAAGAATCCTCCAACAACCAAGAAGGATAATCCAGCGAAGGACGCGATCTGCCACCAATGTGGTGAAGTAGGTCATTGGAGAAGGAATTGTCCCCTTTATCTCGCCGAGTTAATAAAAAATAAGAAGCTATCTCAAGGAGCTAGCACTTCAGGTATTTTCACCATAGAACTTTACTCTTTTCCTAGTACATCTTGGGTTTACAATACGGGTTGTGGCACTCATATCTGTATTACTACTCAGGGTCTTAGGGGAAGTAGGAAACTGAAGCCAGGAGCTTTAAGTCTGTACGTGGGCGATGGTCATCGTGCATCAGTTGAAGCTATTAGAGAATTTCACTTGTGTCTTCCTAGTGGACTTGTTTTAATTATACACAATTGTCATTATGCTCCATTTATTACTAGAGGCATCATTTCAGTTTCATGTTTGTACAAGGATAGTTTTGTTAACCGCTTTGAGAATGATAATACAATTTTAGTTTCTAGGAATAATTTGGTTTATTTTAATGCTATCTTATGGGATGATATTTATGAAATTGATTTGTCTTATTCTAATACAAATGATAATTCTATGTATGCTATTAGCAATAAAAGAGCCAAGCTTAACTTGGACTCTACTCTCTTGTGGCACTGTCGTCTTGGACACATTAGCAAGAAACGCATTAAGAAGTTGCAACATGATGGACTTCTCGATTCAATTGACATCAAGTCTTTTGAAAAGTGTGTTTCATGCATGTCTGGAAAGATGGTAAAAAAACCTTATTCACATCAAGTGGAAAGGGCTAAAGATCTACTTAGACTAATCCACACCGATGTATGTGGTCCATTTAAGATTATGTCAAGACAATGAGCTAGCTACTTTGTCACTTTTACTGAAGACTTTAGTCGTTATGGTTATGTTTACTTGCTTAAACATAAACATGAAATGTTTGAAACTTTGAAAGTGTTTCAAAAGGAAGTAGAAAACCAACTCGGGAAGACCATTAAGTCACTACGTTCTGATCGTGGAGATGAATATATGAGTCAAGAGTTTTTGGATCATCTAAAGGAGCATGGGATTATTGCCCATCGAACTCCTCCTTACATGCCACAACATAATGGTGTGTCAGAGAGGAGAAACAGAACACTGCTAGACATGGTTTGCTCCATGATGAGTCAAACTACTCTTCCAAAGTCCTTTTGGGATTATGCCCTTGAGTCTGCTGCACGCATTCTCAACCTAGCTAAACTAAGAAGGTTGACAAGACACCGTACGAAGTATGGCATGGGCAAGCCCCTAAGTTGTCTTACTTAAAAGTATAGGGGTTGTGTGGCACTTCTTAAGGTGATACCTTACCAGACCTGACAAATTGGAAACCATGTCTATTAAGTGAATCTTTGTAGGGATATCTAAGGGAAAACGATGGGTATATTCTTTCTTTTTTACACCACCTGAGAACAAAGTCTTTGTTGCTCGAAATGCCGGATTCCTTGCTAGTAGTCTTATTAACTCAAGAAGCATGTGGGAGGCTAGGAAGATCTTGAAGTTATTCAAGAGAAGATACACATTCCTCTATAGATACTAGCTTATTACCGTCATGATGAGGCATCGATCAAGAAATTGATGAACCTCAATGTGGATATCATTCCAGTCGTCAAGTCCTCTAGAACGCGTGCCCCAGATCGAATGTGGTTACATGTCGTGCTGAGGAGCATGAGTTGGGGGGGATCTTGGTGGAACCCGCTAAACTTTAAGGCATTGTAGATCCTGCATCTGACAAATGGCTTACTGCTTTGATTGCGGAGATGCAATCCATAAGAGAATCAACGAAGTCTGGGAGTTAGTTGATCTTCCTCCTAACGGCAAAACCGTTGGTCACAAATGGCTCTTCAAAAAGAAGACCGATATGGATGGAGTTGTACACACCTATAAAGTTCGTCTGGTAGCGAAGGGCTTCACTCAAACCCCAGGGATTGATTATGAAGAAAACCATCTCTCCTGTAGCAGAAATTAGAGTATTAGGATTCTTATAGCCATAGCTGCGTTTTATGACTATGAGATTTGGCAAATGAATGTCAAAAAATACCTTCCTTAAATGGATTCTTAATGAGAGTATACATGAGCCTCCTGATGGTTTGTTATAAAAATATCCTAACCGAGTATGCAAGCTCAAGCATTCCATTTATGGACTTAAGCAAGCATCTAGGCAATGGAATAAATGATTTGATGATGAAATTAAGAAATTTAGATTCAATCAAAATCGTGATGAGCCATGTGTATATATGAAAGCTAGTGGGAGTTATGTCACTTTCCTAATCTTGTATGTCTGACGAAATGATCTGGGAAACAATATTCAATGTTACAAAGATGTAAAGTTTTCTATCTTAGAGATGTTTTGCTATGAAAGATAAAGGAGAAGTGCATATATTCTTTGATCAGACTATAGAGTAGATCAGCGGTTAATTGGTTTATGTCAAGTGCTTACATTGAGGAACATCTTGAAAAGATATTTCATGGAGAATCCTACGTGGACTATCCAATGCAAGTAAGCTTAAATTGAGTATAAATCACAGGTGCGTCAACACTGCTGAAATATAATGCATGCACAATATCCCATACGCCTCGGCTGTTGGATCAATTATGTATGCTGTGAGATGTACTCGTCCTGATGTTGCGTTTGCTCAGAACATGACAAGTCGATTTCAATAGGATCCAGGTGAACTTCACTGGACTACTGTTAAGAACATTCTGAAGGATCTTCGTAATACTAAATATATGTTTCTTGTTTACGAAGGTGATACAAAACGAGAGCTCAGGGTTTCTTGCTACACTGATGATGGATATCTGACGGATGCTGGCGACCTCAAGTCTCAGACTGGATATGTATTCGTTTTAAATAAAGGTGTTGTTGACTGGAAAAGCACAAAGCAAAGTATTTTTGCAAGCTCATCTACAGATGTTGAATATATCGCTGCCTTTGATGCATCGAAAGAGGGTGTATGGATTCACAAATTCATTTCTGGGCTTGGTGTTGTTCCTACAATTAAAGAACCCATAAATATGTATTGTGATAATACTGGAGCCATATCAATAGCGAAAGATCATGGAGTCACTAAAGGTGCAAGACATTTTCACATAAAAGTTCACTATCTTCGAAAAACCATAAAAATGGGCGATGTGAGGATAGAAAAAGTTGACACAAATGAAAACCTAGCTGATCCTTTTACGAAGGCTTTAGGATTTCCTAAGCATTCTGAATTGACTAAGAAAATAAGAATGATACCAGCTAGTAGTCTCATGTAAATCTGTGTTTTATTAGTATTTGGATAATTTGGAATTGTAAGACAGTTTTATTTTCTGATAAATAAAGATACTTGATGTTTGTTTTCATTCATATAATAACTGTTATTCTATATTTGCATGTTTAATCCATGAATGATTTATCATTCTAAATATGTCCATTGTCAGTTAACAATATGGGAATATTGTTACATAAGGCAAATATGAGTGTTGGTTATATTCTTTGAATATACGGATTGTTCCTGCCAAACTCATGTGTATTCACAAGGGATGCATATTGGATACCCCAACCTTCGAACATTTACTTTTGAATCCCTATCATGATTAAAATGTCGAAAATGGTTTAATAAGTCATCCTTAGACTTGAGATACAAATAAGTTCTGTATGTGTGGATATCACTTTTTGAGTATAAGTCAAACGATATCCTGAATAAGATAGTTATAAAGGCTATTCTTGGAAGTAATGTGAAGCAGCATCCACAACACTTGTAGTCAACAAAGAATTTGTTCCTCCACTTGATATGTGTAGAAAGATACCATGAGCCCTCTCCAGAATTAATCAGATAATTTCATGGTCGTGCCCAAAGGGTAATTCTATATGTTTCTTGATTACATTTGGTAAATATGAATTATTTCTATAACGAGAAACTAAAATGTTAAACTATTTGGAATGAGTTAGGATCCATATCCATGGTTTAACGGTATCTGCAACAAAGAGATGATAATAGCAAGAAATATACAACCATTAAAAGCTGAGATTGTTCTTGAAACTTTATCTCAAGTATTTTTAATTTAAAGGCAAGTGTGAGTGTTTGCTAGACGTTTCCATTGTAAGTATTGATGCAATCTGCTACTCCAACTTCCAAGTGGGAGCTGTTGGAATATGGTAGTTGGATTCGCGTTAAATACATTAGAAATACGTGAGCCTATTGGGGGCACACACGTTAGAATACGAAGAGTATGTTTTACTTTACGAAAAGTATTTAAATAATCGTTAATTATCGTTACTTGTCTAACTAACTTAACTTACATTTAAATATTAAAACCAAGGGACTAAAACGGACAAAACCCGAACCACAAGGGAGCCCATAGTTGGCCGACTCCCATGAGGGTTCTAGAAGGGGTGTTTGGTTCGGTTATGGAGAGGGGGAAAAAGGAAAAATAGTTTCCTTGTTGTACAAGAATTAGGGTTGAGTTTGTGCCTATATAAACACATATCCCATGCCTCATTCACATACCCCATGCCTCATTCTTCATTCATTCAATCCCTAAATCACTTCTCTCCCAAAAAACCCCAACCGATACCCTAATACTCTTATTAGGATTTTCGGTTCTTTTGTTTTTCCCTCAACCGAATTCGAACAAAACCCTCCAAGGGTTTTCGGTTCTTCTTGTCCTCCTTAATTGGCAATTCAAGATTACACGTGGTGTTCGTTTTGGTGGTTCTCCTTGCTCGGCGATTACAAAACTCCAAACCAGGGTTTCAGTTTGTTTGTATTCTGTTCAACCGAATTAGAGTAAACCCTAATTGGGGTTTGACGATTTTTGGTTCAAGGTTATTCGGTTCACTTGGTTTTCGGTTCAAGCTCAAGTGGTGCGTTTGGTAATCGGTTTAACACGTGGTGTTTGGTTCGTGAAGATCTAGACTAGCAATCTGGGCATACTTGGTTGAGGTGTTTATGTGAGCAACCATAGAGACGGTAATTTAACCGCTAACTCGTTTTCAAGTTCAAGATCAAGAGGTAAGTAATTATTTACTTTTACGTGTTAACTTATGTGCTAAAACTAGATTCATTTCGCTTTGTACTCGTAGCTAAACTGGTTACCTAGTTTGATAAAACACAACGGTTGTACTTGTTGTTGTGGTGTATTAGTACAAGTGTGTTAGGTTTTGATTTTAATTTTATTATTACCATACACATTTTTCTTTTCTTCATGACATTTGTTACTTGATCATTAGTTTGATGAGTTTTGCATAAGTTCTTTTTTCTAAAATTTGCATACCAAAGTTGTTAAAACCATTGGCGCAGTTCGATTTTGTCAAATATGTGCTGCAGTATTTTATATGTTTTAAATAGTCGTTACATACTTATAATTTTATGCGTGTTTCAAGAAATATTAATCAAAACAGAACGTGGAACTAAAAATACATTGAGACAAAATGTGGGATTGTATATTGTTGAGACAAAAAAAGGGATTTTAAACAACTATTATTACACTAGTTTAAACGAAGTATAAGAAAAGAGGTTGTCTTCTGTTGATTTTTCATGCCACAGATAGACAAAACAAATACCTATACAACAAACAATTGTTATTAGCATGTTCGAGTTGACTATATGTAGAAAACTCAACAAAGATAACCGTCCAGGATGGCCTAGTGGTAAAAGGACTTGCAAGTGTCACACTAAAAGATGTAAGGTTTCAAGTTCGATTCCTGCTAGGTGCAAACAACTTTGAAGTGGCCACGCCAACCTCCTAAAAAGGAAGGGCTTTACTTGATTTGAGTCTGTGTGATGATGAGTTCAAACCTCATGGATTAATCAGCCTAAAAGCTGAAACCATAATTAAAAAAAACTCAACAAAGATCAAGATAACATCAAATTATTCATTCAACCAACTTTTTCATTTAATTTATTAACAACATCTAACAGCTATTTTAAAGCTATAGATTTTTAGTTCATAACTTAAAAAAAAAATTGCAAAGAGAATGATCTTCAATCTCACAAGTTGAGATGATAAAGATTTACACATATTTTTGAGAGAAAATGAGGAGAATTATATTGGATATCATAAATGGCTTGAATATTAGGGGACTTGTTCGCATCATACATCTAAAAAGAAATCAATGGTTGAGATTAAAAACATTTTATTATTTCACATATTTTTTAAAATTTAAATATCTCATAAACCGTTAATCGTTAAGCGAAAACAATATATCATCACGACGAACATTTAATTATCTTTCTATAGATATCTACTTTGATATACTTTCGACAGACATTTTTTTTCGTTTTTTTTTTCATTTTTTCACCTTTTTACGTTCTTTTTTCGTTGTTCAAACTTGCATTAATTATCACATGTGATTAAATATTAATTTGAATATTCGTATAAAATCACATATGATTTAACATTAACATCGAATTACTTGTGATTGCATTAGAATCACATATCATATTGATTTAACACTAATATCATATATGATTTATCAGTAATATCATATGTGATTTAAAAAAACGAAAAACAAATTGTAAAAAAACGTGAAAAAATGAAGAATTTTTTTTTGTTGAAAGTATATCAAAGTGAATATCTATAGAAAGATAATTAAATGTTCGTCGTGATGATATATTTTTTTCGCTTAACGATTAACGGTTTGGAGACATTAATATTTGATAAAAAAAGGATGAAAATGGGTTTTGGGTTTAATCTCATCCATTAGATCAAGATGGAGATTAATGGTAGGATTAGTCCCTTAGTACCCAAATAAAGTTTGGTATCCAAATAAACTTAAATCGAGAGACAATACATACACATTTATATTGAAAAAATGGGCAAAATTATCTCTTCAGTCCTTGCACACAAGTCTAATTGTTTTTCAGCTTTACACTTCCGGTCCCTGCAGTCCTAAACAAACACACAAACAATACAAATAACAACATAAACTTTACCTCTTAATACCTGAATCCTCAACTGTTGCATAAGAAAACCTTTATACACAATTTTGCTTATCATTCTATATATTCCCCGTTAAGCCAATACTGTATAAATTATACATTTCCAGACTATCACAAAACTTATTGTGTTCAAGAACACTTAAACCCTTTTGTAAAAATATATGCAATGTTATGAGCAGACTTAACCTTTATAGTTTTTATAAAAAACTAGAGGGTGGGGGGGGGGGGGGGGGGGGGGGAAGGGGGGTTGAATTCGTTTACCGTTTAAAAATAATCGTTTCAAAACTTTAGATTCGAGTTATATAATGAGATCAATTAATCACAATAACTATATAAGTGCAAGACGATAAACAATATATAAGACAATAATAAGTAAGTGAGAGATGGAAATATCAAACCAATGACACAATAATTTATAGTGGTTCGGCTACGAAGCTCCTCTTCGTCATACTCCACTCCCGAATATCCAAATCGAGAGTTCATTGCACTAAGCTAAATGTCGAGTTCTTCTCAGGACAGAACCAAGCCTTTCACACATGTATTTTCAGGACTAAAATACTAACCGGGTCACTCACTTATACTAACCGAATCACTTACGCATTTTCAAGTGTAAAATACTAACCTGATCTAACTAAAGCATATGATTGGTGGTTATGAACTTGATGTATACAAATATACACTAAGGATGTAACAAATGTTATGACAACTAAGACTCGACTATAACACTTTGTATCTTCTCGATAACTTGTGTTCTTGACTTGCACTCAATGTGGATGATGTTTGGATCACTTTAAATGAGATTAACACTGTGTTCTTAAGAAAAAAATAAGATGGAAGTGAAATCAAAGTAAAGAAAGAGGAAGTAAAAGAAGTAATGTTGTGTTTCACCCCAAAAGTAGGGTGAAAGTTTTGTTAACAAAATCCTTTATCTTTCACTCCTTTACTTTCACTTTCCTCCCTTAAAAAAACTTGAGAACATAAGTTTTTTTATATCTCATCACTTTCTTTTACTTTACTCCCATTTACTCAACTTGAGAACACAATGTAAAGTAGTGTAATGATCAAATAAAAGTGACTGGGTCATACCGAAAATGTACAGAAAGAATGTGAGAAGGGAATGGATTAATGTGTGAGAAATGAGCTTTTGTTTATAGGCAACAAGGGAGCAGACCCACGCCAAGACGGTCCCAGGGATCCTTTATATATAAGGGAACCGTCCCTACCAAAGAGAACCATCAAGGTCTAGAAAACTGTCCCTTTTTTCTTTTGTGGTTACTTGCAAATCTTTCCATAATCTTTCAAGATTATGTTTTGCACTTCGTCGTTATGGTTTGGTTGGTGATGTGCGGTTGATTGCAAACCGAAGTTGTACAACCCTCCTAGACAGTGTACCTAACCGTTGTAGTGTAGTATAGGCAAGACTCGGGGGGTTATTATCATTCTCTAGGGGAATAGTTTGGGTAGGCTCGAATCATATGGCCACTAAGGTCTAGAGGTTGAGAGAAGAGTATTTTTGTATTTTTATATTTTATGAAAGCAAGTAAAATCTCGGGTTTGAAGGGGGTTTTGATTAAATTAATTAACTACTCCTAATTCTATACTAATTGCAGAAAAGTAAAGGTGATGGAAAACTCGTATGGTTAAACAAATGTGTTTACCTAATCATGCACTAATCCCTAGTTGTCTTCTCCAATTTTATTACCCGTCACCCTCGTAATGGAATGTGTAAGTATTTAGATAATTAAACACCTAACTCGGAATCCATCCAAATGGCAAGGTTGTATGAAGACTGTTGCTTGGGTATCATCTAACCTAGCCGCGTTTCCCTAGACGTCTTCGCTATGCAATTAAGAAGCTAGTTTTCTAAATCCTAACGCGCACATCATTAACACGAAGCAATAAGAAAAGATAAATAACTAGGTTTCATGCAATCATAAGCAAACACAGATTATATTTAGCCAAGCATGTTAATTGAAAGCGAAGAACAATGAATCAAACAATACATAGACATATCGAAAGATTAAAAGGAATGAGGAATTTCACTTCAATTAAACATGGAGTTATAGTGGTTACACAAGGGTTATAAAACCCTAAAAATCGTCTAAAAACGCAGCTACAAAGTATAGGTTCGATCCTCCAAAGTTTTCCACACAAAACACAAGAGTTTGTATATATAGAGAATGCGTCGCGACGACGTCGCTTGTAAATTGCGACGTCGCTTGTAAATTGCGACGTTGTCAACCCATATAATCTTCTTCAGGCTCTTCAAGGTCGGCTACTTCGACGTCATCACAAAAGGTCTTGACGCCTTCGCTTGATCACTTTGACGTCGTCACAAGTGATTGTGACGCAGTCTCCACGCACTGTATGCCAAATCTTGATCATCTTTGTGTAGAGTTGCAATCTTGTCATGTTTCTTTCCAAATTGAGTCAAAGTCATGTGTATTTCCTCCAAATGCTAAAATGACAAAACAAATGATTAAGCAAGATAAATGGAGATATTTACATGATTTCGGGGGTTAAATGACCTTGAAAAAGTGTATAAAATGACACCTCATCAAATACCCCTACACTTAGGATTTGCTTGTCCTCAAGCAAATGGGTTTTTCTACTTAGTATATAACAAAATTAGGGGCATTTAACCTACCCAATAAAGATAATTTATGGCACAACCAATTAGACCTCGTAATTAAAAGCACGAAAATTATATACTAGCACCTCACATAAGTGTTTGGATTCTCTCATTCTCTCGGGTGTAATAATGAATTATAACAATATAGAAAACGGAAAAATAACATTCACTATCTGTCATAGTATATATGTCACACCCCCAAAATATCAGAGTATAATGGCAACCGAGGGCGTGTGACTTCATGATTATCATGCTTCTAAGCAATACAGAACGACCTCTATATGCGACGTTTTAAGAAAATTGATCATTTGTATTAGGAAATAATAAATTGTTTAAACATTCAGCGGAAGCATAAAAATAGACAATACGACATTGTTTTAAATAGTACAAACGATCTTCAGATAACAGGAAATGACTGCAATACATGAGACTTCATATAGCATCTTCGTTCTTAATACCTGAGAAAACATTGCTAAAGTGTCAACATAAAGTTGGCGAGTTCATAAGTTTGTTTAAGCAGAAAATGTAGTGTTTATGAATCACAAGATTTCATCCACATATGACGATATAACAGATACAAAGTCATATAAATTGCTTTACTATTGTCTAAGCTCATGACACCGAAGCGTTAACATATACCAACAATGAATGAATGCCCTTGCAGGTGTCTAACCCGGGATACCCATAAACTGACTCAAATGAAACTGTATTCGCTTGACTAATGTCAGTCCAAGACGAACAGGGACGTCAATCCCGATAGATCTATCCATAACATTCACGCTTACAAGTAATTAACGGTTCATGATAAATCGGGCAAATAACAACTTGGGCTAAATCGGGACTTAGACCAATCAGTAATGTATAATTGTACTTGTGTTCACATGTTTAAAATAAGCAATGTTCTCACCCCGAAAATAGTAAAGTAGGGGCTATGAAAACTCACATTGTCAGTTAATCGCCTAGAACTGATAATGGATCAATGCACGTCAAATAGTGACTCAGTAAAAACCTAAATTATGACAATTCTAAGTTTATATTCTAAAACTCAATGCATGAAACGAATTATGCAAATGGGTCATAAAGGCATTGTCGTTTATGAGATAACGTTTTATGTTTTTGTAACGTTGTTTAAACCGTTGGCCCTAGGGACGACTTTACGACTATAGGCACATATACAGGAATTGATACTATTATGAGTCGTAACTTATATTCACAAGTTCCATATCTCAGGAAAATATAGACATCATTAGTTAGTTACTAGGTCTATATATTTATTTACACCGCAGTCGTCAATTAATTCGTATATTTATCAGTTTTATTTATCACGGTTCGTTCGACTCGTTTAATTTATTTATAAAGATTATTTATTTACCACTAATACCCTTAAGTTTCCCTATTGTCACACGTGGTCCCCTAATTCTTTTAAAATAATGTTTATCGAATGTTTAGTTTTTCATATTTTAATTTCTACGCCTTTTATTCTAATATTTTTACGTTTTTAATCCGAATAGACCTTTAATTATTGTTTGTGTCAAAGAATTTATATAAAAGCCGTGTTAAATTTGTTTATACGTTTATAATTTAAATGCGTCGTTATTATTCCTGATTCATTAAAATCGTGGTTTATAAATTCTCTAATTTTTGAGTAAATCTTGCTTTGTTAACGGGTTTACTAACTCGTTTGAGCCTCTGACATAAAATGACCCAAAGACTCGAAACACGCATGCTAAAACTCCCTTACGTCTAAATTGTTTAAGGTAAATTACATGTAAGTGGTAGTAGGTATTATATGTATTATTTTTGTGCAAGACAAAACCCACATGTCCTACTCCTCTTCCCCTTTTTCTGTTTTCTGCCGAGCCCAACAGTGGAGTTAGTACCACTGTTGTGGTTTCTTCTTCCTCCCGACGCACCCTTAAATATCACTAGTTAGGTTTCCTTGTTAATCCCGCGTGGGTCTAGGTTATACGGTTAGTCACGAGGTTGGTTTAATATCGAGACACAAGGACATGGTTGCGTCCTTTGCAACCCAACAGCTGCGACAATGGTAGGAGCCTTTTATGGCTAGCTTGCGTGCATTGGCACGTCTCATGATGCAACCCGGTGTCAAGGGTTTACGAGGTCCGGGAACGAACCAACGAACACGAGTTCCTAGTCTTTGACAGCATCTGCGACGCACCAACACTGAGCAAAAGGTTCGCTGTGGTTCGTCTTGGGTTACCTGGTCACGCCTACGGTAGGTGTCGAGGTCACAACATAAGAATCTCTACAACATCTCACGCGTAAACCTAAGGTTTATTAGTCCCTAGTGAGCCAACGTATTTTGATCACAACATGTTTAAGGTTTGTACAAAATCTCTTGGTTCATTATTTGTTTATACGCATGATGCGTTGTCTAAAGTTTTATTATACATTGTTATTTTAGGCATGGTATGACTAGGTCTTTGCATGCGTACGTACATACTAACCACGCATGGGCTATATACCATGCACTAGTTATGCAAAGCCAAGGCCTTTGCCTAGCTTGCCAACCGGACGTGCTTTGGTTTTTGGTTGTGAGTGAGACTACAAGGGTAAGTGACATAGCATGATGAATGTTAAGCTACAAGAATGACTTACGAAGGTCCAAGTGTTGCTAGTCGGCGAAGAATGATGATGGTTTCAAGATAGTTCAAACCCTCCTCGCTTCTACCCTTTTAAAACCCGGCGTCTCTAGACTTGTGAATCCCACGAAAATCCTAGACTTGAACCTTATTTCTTACTTCTTATCTTCAAGGTTTAGATATGCTAAAAGCGTGCATGCATGGCCTTATTTATATTTAATTTATCACTCGGTTCCTGAAACTTTTCCATTTGCATGAGAAATGGTATTATTGGTGTTTACTATTAGGGAATCTAGTCATGATGATGTTTTATGAAACTATTTGCCATCATTGACCTCATGGGTGCCTACTATCCTTGACCTCAGTTGATAATTTGAATCAGTTATTGCGACATGTGAATGAGAGAAGGGTACTAGGTGATGAGACGTATCCATTTTGTAAGATTTGAAAAGAAGTAAGGAAATAGTGGGGTAGTATGTAAGTGTGCATAACAATGTATGGTCGTCATCTGTTTTTTTTTTTTTTGAATTTAGTCACGGGTGTTGAGTGTAGATGGTTTTGAAAAATGATACGAGTAAACGGCTTCGTTTCACAAATGTAAAATACGTATGGTTTTTATCGTTACACGTTCTAAAATATCCTTTTAGACACAAGGGCAAAATGGTGATATTCGCGGGCTAATTAAACTTTTCATGACCAGGAGTAATGCATGACGATTATAAAATGACTTATCATTGAGATTAACAGTAAAATTTGCAAACTTGCAGTACATAACTTTTACTTAATGAAAAGAGAAATCTAATTTCTTACGGGGTGCCACAATAAAAATTTCCAAATTCCGTTCGTAATAAAATACAAAAATATTTATTTTCGACAACTAAAATTTTAAATGTCGACGTTCGTTCACATGAACTTATAAAATAATAATTATGACATCGAATCCGCCATCGTCATACTCGTCGTAAAAGTCGGGTTGTTACATTTCCCAAATGCATTTCATAGTTATTGTTGCAGGCATTTGATGATGTGCAAAGCTTACTCACCTAAAGATTTTCATATGGCAATAAATGAACTTTGAGCAAAAAGACCTGATGTATACCAAAAGTTGATCGAAGCTGGTGTTGAAAGGTGGTCAAGGGCATATTGCCCTAGTGATCGTTACAATTACATGACGTCTAACTCAGCTGATTCAATAAATGTGTTAATAAGAGATGTCCAAAAATACCGATTACAAACCTAATGGAGTGGTATAGAGACCTTGTGCAAAGGTGGTATTATGAACGCCAGGACAAATATAAAGGTACGTATTTTATAATTGTTTTTATCCTTTATATTGAAAAAATAAATATGGATATTAACGAAATTTCTGTTTATAGATGCACCCTTGAATGAGTTAAGTGATTGGGCTACAGCCAAAATCACCAAAAGAATGCAAAAGAGTGTTAATTGGATTGTTGGTGGAATTGATAAGTACAGAGTTTACCATGTAGATGATCGTTAAAGGATACATACTGTGGAGTTATGTAATAATGCATGCACATGTCGAAAATGGCAAGTTTTTGGTCTGCCTTGTGGTCATGTTTTAGCTACATGTAGAGTTATGGGATTAACAGATTGTAATCATTTGGCGAAAAGATGGTTTAGGAGAACGGCTCTTAAAACTACGTACCAAGAGTTGGTATATCCCGTGGGAGAAGTTTCAAGTTGGTAGTATCTTAATTGCTTGCAAGTTGTTAAGCCACCACTTATGGATAAGAAACCAGCTGGTAGACCAAAGAGCACCGCTCGTATTAGATCTCAAGATGAGGAACTGGTACCAGTAAGATGTGGAAGGTGCAGTACACGTAGACACAACCGACAATCATGTAGGGAAAACATTCCACAAAAGAAAGTAAGTTATTGTTATGTGAAACCAACTTTTCATATAATCTGATTATTACTTCATACTTCAATAACTTGTTTTACACATTTTTTAGGCCAAGACATCTGCTACAGGATACTCACAGCAAGTACATTACTACCCACAACAACAACATTACTACTCACAGTAAGAACATTACTACTCACATCAAGCAATGCCGTTTTCTTTCGAAGCTGTTAACTTGAATGACCCGTTAAGCAACACATTTTTTATTTTAAAATGTATACAAACACAACAGTTGTTAATAAACAAATGATTTCTTGGTTGACACCACAAATCATAGTCATAAAGTACTTACTATCACAATGTTAATATAGAAGTTAAAAAACACAAATAGGTTTTGACCTGTACAACAGGTCACAATAGTTTCCAAAAGAGACAGACAACCAAACAAATGTTAACAACAAACTTTCACATATAAACTAAGATGGATAGATGATCTTGTGCTCAAAAAAAATTGGACCATTTTTTCTAGATACGCCAAGGCTGCCTGGATTGGATCTTCAACATCCAATGGGATCCCATGAGATAACCTGTATATACAATAACATAATATCATGGAATGTGATTTCATTATATAAACAAAATTTAGAAGAGAAGTTTAAAAATAGAACTGCACTGTAGACTTTAGTGGTCATTTGTCGTGTATAAAGATTCTTTATGTTATAAAAAACAACCTTTCAATACTATAAAGTGGTAGATATGATACTTCGTCCATACTAAATGAATATCAGTAATTACTCGTTCCCATTTAACCCCTTACACAACCTACATGACCTGCCTATCTTGCTATTTACCTATCACATATCAGTTTTAAAGTTAAAACCTTGTTAATGACCTGGAACATTATGCTTTAAACAGGAATAGTGAAGATTTTCAAGAAGTATGGCAAAAGAACAAGAGCTCTCTTGCGATTTTCAAGAAGTATGGCAAAAGAACAAGAGCTCTCTTGCGATTACGTTTCATTTAAAAAGTTCTAAAAGGATTGCAGGCAAAAATGTCTTATGTAAAGAATATTAACAAGTTGGGGTTCTTGTATCTCTTGAATGCTTTGTTCCATCTAAGAACATTGGCTAGCAGGAAGAAGATAAATTCATTTGGGGTAACAACTTTTGGCAATTTACTTAGGCATAGATTAACAACTTTGGTAATGTAATTATGTATATAAGTGAATACTTAAGAGTTTCAAAGGTCACTAACCTGTAAAGAAATAGGCAGACAAACACGCCACAATCACCAAATACACTACCCTGCTTTGGGACATTTTGTGCATTAGTAAACTTAATACTATAACTGGTGGGATCGATTCCTTTGCTAGAAAACAACCAGTCTACTGTAGCACAAAAGGAAGCTTAGACTCTAAACAACTCCTCGTCTTGACATACCAGGAACGATATTCAACATCGTAAGTCTTTTGACTGTCATAGAAGGTGACATTTCCAGATTGTATGTGAAACTGTGCAAGAGACCAATGTCTCTTGGGTTCATTTATAGGAATGAAGACCTACAATTGTTTCAAACTAATCAGTGACAAAATAAATATGGATAAATAAAGAATGATGTGCTATTACATGGGTTGCCATGTATACCTGTTCAACATCCCTCCATGCCAATGGGTAAATTTCATTGGTTGCATAAAATAACGGCATTAAATCTTGAAGTAGAAGAGTAAGGAAGTAACAACTCACCATTGACCAATCATCACACGGTTGTCTAAAATGCCACATGTACCACACCCATAGTTCAATGTGCTGAAGGTAATAAAAAACACATAATCAAAAATAACTTTAAATGTGAAGAACACAATATATTCTAATCAAAGTACACAATTTTTTTACTTACATCATCAACTAACCAACCTAAACGCTTATCGTCAAGCCCAATTAAAGAATCCCATAAATGACTATCCACAACAATTTCAGTGCACCAAGGAAACTTACAGTGACGCCAACCAGATGTAATAAGAAACTGCTCCAAATAATCATTGTAGTATATTTTATCGATGCATCTGGATGGTCGCTTTAGATCCTAAACATAGCACATAAAACTAATTACTATATTTACAAAAAAACAGATTAGGCAAATTAAATAATATTTATAAAAGTCATACCTCTTCTTTACACTGATTAAGTTCTTTGTCAACTTCTCAATCATAAAATTTTCAAGCACATTATTTGCTTTTTGTTTTACATTGTAAGGACTTTTTTAGCCGTATCTTCTTCAATAGGTAGCATGAGAACGTTAACATACCTCCTCTTGTTTGTTCTACATCTCTCTAGAGCAACTTTCATGTGACTAGACTTACTAAAATCTATACTCCCTACTATTTTCTTCTTCCAACATCAATTTCAAGCTGAGTCTCCTCTGCTCTGCCACCTTATTTTTTTAGCCTCTAGCTTTTGAGCTTTCACAAAATCATACTGTGAAAGATATTTGTCTAGTTCAACAATACCCCCCTTTTTTAAATTCAGCGTAAAGTATAGACAAGTATGACTAAAAGTTATAATTAAGCGCATAACAAAAACATTGATAGTTGAGAAATCAATTACCTCGACAAACAATCAGCCCAAGTATATATTAAATCATTAACAACATCCTTGTTGGCTGATGGATTTAGAGACCCAATATATGTAAAAAATTTGCCATCTTGATCACTCCAATACTTGTTACCAAGATAACACTGCTTACCAGATGTACTATCCTTGTGCTTCTGATTTAAGGCCCTTTTTAGTAACAACCTGCATTTGTGTAAAAAGAATGATAATTAAGTAAGGCTCTATGTAAAAAATTAGATGGTATGTAGAAAACCTGCATTGGTGTATCTAAGGCTCTATGTAAAAAGTCACATTGATAATAGTCTCTAGTTTGTAGACGCGTGCTTTCAAACTCCTGATCTCTTTAGGTAGAATCATCACACTGTCACACAAACCCTCCAAAGCCTTAACACGATCTTTTAGAGAAACTTCTTTAGGACAACTCTGGCTAACTGGCCGTGTCTCTCTATCGTTCTCCCTAAGTGTGCTAGCTAATGATAACTTTTTTAGATAATCACCAAAAAGCCCTCCAGATTCAATAGGCAACGCTCTCGGAGTATACAACTTGAAAAAAATCAGTGCTCCTTGTAACCATTCTGATTGGGCCTCAGCTTTGTTTGGATATAAGTCATAGTTTGGTTTTTTGTCCTAAGGAAAAACGACGTATTATGTAGAGAAAGGCTGACTATTTAGAGACAAAATAGTTATTATGAAACAATTTAGTAATGTAACTAACCTGGCGAAAAAGTTGCCCAAAATACTCCTATTCTTGAAATAGAAAATGCTTCAACCAGTAACATCCTCTCGAGAATCCTTCAGACACTTTACTCCACCAACGATCAGTCACACTTGAAGACTCTAGAATCCAAATCTAAAAATGGTATATATTATAAACAAGTTTAGTAATTAACTGACTTGACAAGTGTTTGTAAACGAATACTAACCTTGAAACACAATACAAATCTAGACAAGGAATACGTGGGAACAAAGTTGGGGTTTAATTCCAATGCTTTATGGTGCGCTTGCTTATGGTTTGAGTCAACATTCCTGATGGCAGCGTATAACTACCGCCACATATGTTCTCCCAAGGAAAATCATTCCAAACTTTAAGATTCTCAACCATCCTAAGAAATACATCATCTACGGCAGATCCTAAATCATGACCCATGAATATAACTTCCAAAGATAACAATAAACATACTCGTATAGAGTCTAAATGAGAAAGGCTGGTGAAACACTCTTAATCCTCAATCAAAGATAGAAGATCTATGTTTTTAACATACTCCCCTATCTTTTTAGGAAATACACGATCACAAAAAGTGATATCACCGTCCCTAAAATTACGAAAACTTATCCACCCAAACTTAAATCCACTAATAAGGCAAAATTCATGACAACCAAAGTGGGGGAGGATCATAGTGATCATTATCAGAAAACTTTTGCTTCTGAAGCATATAATGGATGAGACTTTCCTCATTTTGAACGTAAGTTAAATCCAACCACCGCTCAAAGCAAGTTTCCCTAAACAATACACACAGGTCCAACCCTAGTTTGTCTTTCATCAACGGAAAGTAATGAAGTTTGCTTTAACGTGAACTCTCGCATGATATTCCTAAATTAACAAAAAAACCCAAATAAGTTTACAAATCAAAAGAAAAGGAATAAGCAAATTAAAAACACAATAAACTAGCTAATAAGGAAATCCCCAAAAGATAAGAATAGTCCTGCAATCTTAACGGGTGTTTAGGGATAATAAGGATATACTATGAATCTAGCTGTACTAATTATTTTTGCTCACGCAATCACAATAACCTAACTAATAAGCAGAAGATAATAAGCACAACATAATAAGCAAATGCATAATCAAATTATTGGCTGTTACGAATATATGTGAAGACATGAATATACAAATAAACATAGTTCTGCAATCTTAAGACGTGTTAGGGATAAGGATTTGCTATGAATCTATACGTACGAATTCTTTTAGCAGGCAATTACAATAAGCTAACTAATAATCAGTAGAGCATAAGTGTGGTCATGCAGGTGAAGACAATAAGCAAAGTCAAAACACTGTTTGTTAACTGAACTATTTTGGAAGTTGTGGGTAGTATGTATCCTAAGAGAATCTGTGAAATGCTAATAATAAAGTGTCATGGGACCTTTGTTATCTACTATTTCTGGAAAGTGAAAACATTAGGAATCTAATGTCATTTCTATACAGGTTTGCATGTGAGGTATCTTTGTTTTTCTTTCCTAAAATTATTATTTAGTTGACTGTTTGTGTGGCTTTATCTATTTAAAGTATGTTTTCACTTTTGTGTTTTTATAGTCTTGCTTCTGAACTCACAGTCATTAGAAGGTAACAAATGGCATGGTTACCGATATGTGGTAAGCTATGCAGGTCTTCTAATTCTGTGCATTAGGAGCCCGCCTTTGTTCTTTACTGTCGTAGGTTTATGATTGAAGACTACAGGCTTGCAAGAGAAATAACTAGGGTGAGTGGTTAAGTTAATAATGTGGTTATAGCGCGGTCGTATTTTCTTGAGGAGCTAGATAGTTTGGGGACACGTCATGTGCCTGTGAAAATGGCTGAGTTTTTCCATGAGATTCAAAGGAAGGATAGTGAGATAGTGGACAACTTGCAGATCTTGGCAAGGGAATTGGAGTTGAATGCTCGTAAAAAAGATTTGTTCATTGAGAAGCTTAATGGTCTAATTCCGTATTGAGGATGTTGGTGAAGTGGCCTGTTTTGTACCATGTTTAATATGTGTCGAATAAATGTGCTTTTGGCCGTGTGGTTCTATTTTACTTCTGTATGTAATTGTGTAATCAGATGAATGTGTTTAGGCATTTGTAGCTTTTATTATGTAACATGGGCTTAATCTCAGCTAGTACTTTGTATGATATTAAATTAAATATATATTAAATTAAATAAATCTCAGGTGGTACTTATGAATTATGTTTGAATGGATATGTGTATACACTTGCAGATTAGGAAGTGTTGCAAGTTTGGTGATAACTATTAATTGTAATAGATGTTGATACGTAAATGCTGCTGAACATTCTCAGTATAGTGACAAAGATTATTAGTGGTGGATATTTAACCAGTTTATTGTCATAGATTGAATCATAGGGTGTTATAGGACTAAAGCTAACTAATAAGTAAATCCAAGGCTGTTAAATGAACATAGTTCTGCAATCTTAAGGGTTGTTTGAGATAAGGATTTACAATGAATCTAGCAGTACTTAATCTTTTAGCAGCCTATTATAATAAGCTATATAATAAGCATACCCAAATACACAGTACAACAAAAAAAGGACTAAATCAAAATAATAAGCAGTACTAAAAAGTAGTACCACAAAAAAAAAGACTAAATGTGACAAATGGTTCAACATATACAATAAGGGGTGTTTCAATCATATCTAGAAGTACTTATTGTTTTAGCAAACCAGTAGAATACGCATTACAATAAGGTAATTAATAAGCAGTCCTAAATAAGCAGTCACAAATAAGAAGTAACCCAATTAGCATGCAATTCAAATAAGCTAACTAATAAGCATAATCAGTAAGAATAAGCTAACAATAAGCAAATGAAAAACATACCAAATGAGTCATAATCATTTGTTGAATCAAAGAAAAATAAACATTGTGTGTGTTTTTTAAGATATATCCAGGATTCAAATAAATGGTGTGATCTGAAAAAAAGTTACCCAAAAAAAAAGTACGACGTTGTGTCCGTCGTGTACCTTCCCGAGAAAGAGGTAGCCGCCGGTTGAGCAGTTGTGGGTTGAGCATCCGTCGGTTGAGCATTTGGTGGGAGATAAGACAAAGTAGTGGTTGAGTATAGTGGGCCATAATCGTGAGCCATACCTGCATCTACCCAAAAGTGAAATGTACTTGCAAAATGCCATGTGGCGACCATTGAGTGGAGTTGCGGAGTTGATCAGTTGCGTGTGACCATATTGGGAACATTTTGAAAAGTTGACCATATAGTGGAAGTATAAAAAGATTTTGTACCTTTACAGTAATGGATCTAAATTAAGGAGTGTTTGATAATTAAGATCTATCAAACAGAATATTTTTGTGGGGTTTTGAAAGAGGCGGTGTAGCAGATCCGGTGTGTAGCCGATCTCACATTTGTAGCAAATCCGGGGTGTGTGTGTTTCTGTGTTCTTAAATGGGGATGATGAAATTTCTATGATTCAAAAGATATATAAGATTGTTTTGGTGCAGAGGGTGCTTTTTGGTTAGGATGGGAGAATTTAATTAAAAAAAAGTTAAGAGGAAAATTAAAAAAGGAACATAAGGATATATTGGTCATTTTTGTTCGATAAATGACTAAAAATGAAACCAAACCTTCAAAAATACGGACTTTTTTACATTTTTGAAATTCGACGGACCAAATATGCAATTCGGCAAAACCACAATGACAATTTTTGCAATTCTCTCAAGCAATTACTTTTGAGGTGTAATTTGGACTGTGGAAGTAGATCGAGGAGGAGAAGCAGGTTTCTAAACAAATTTGAAAACTTTTAGGAAATACAAACTATACAAGTGATATTTAAATACATTTGAAAATTTAATTAATGTAATTTTAAGTTTAGTAACGAAAATACTGTTTGAAAAGTGATTAAACTTGTAATAGATGTATTAATAACAAGTTAGGCTCACCCGCGCTCCGCTGCGGGATGTTTGGCGGCCGGTGTTTTCGGTTGGACGTGTTAGAAGGTATATTTTTGTAAAAAAAAAAATTAACGGTCGTTAAGTAACGACCGATTTCGCGAGTGAATATTTTGAAAAAAAAGCAAAAAAACAATTTAAAAAAAAAAAATTTAAATGTTCGGACCGGGTCGGGTCAACCCGGTGCATTTAATGCAACTTAATGCACCTGAAGCGCGCGGTTAGTTCTATTGTTATTCATAAAAAAAACAGACCGATGACTCAAAAAGTGCGAGAGAGTATTTAAAAAACAAAACACTTTTTTTCTTCTAAAAAAAACCCCGATCGGACAGGGTAGGGTTGACCCGGCGTATTAAATGCACCCCGGTCAACCCGGTGCATTTAATGCACACTAAATGCAAAAGGCCATTTAATGCATGCGAGAGGGTATTCCGAGGAAAAAAAGGAAAATTTTATTTTAGAAAGTTTTTGAAAAAAAAAAAGGAAAAAAAAACTGACGATCGCGCGCCGTTGCGGGACGATTAGCGGAGCGCGAGGTTTGAGGAAACTTAAAGTTTTATTCATAAAAAAACAGACCGACGGCTCAAACAGTGCGAGAGGGTATTCTGAGAAAAAAAAAGGAAAGTTTTATTTTAAAAACTTTTTGAGAAAAAAAAGGAAAAAAAAATTGGTAAAAAAAACAAATGTAAAAAAAAAGGAAAAAAAAAACACCTTCATTAATTATGCGAGAGGGTATTCCGAGGAAAAAAAAGAAAATTTTATTTTAGAAAGTTTTTGAAAAAAAAAAGGTAAAAAAAAAATGGCGACCGCGCGCCGTTGCGGGACGATTAGCGGAGCGCGAGGTTTGAGGAAACTTAAAGTTTTATTCATAAAAAAACAGACAGACGGCTCAAACAGTGCGAGAGGGTATTCCGAGGAAAAAAAAGAAAAGTTTTATTTTAAAAACTTTTTGAGGAAAAAAAAAGGGAAAAAAAACTGTTAAAAAAAAAGTCAAGGTTTAGAAAAAAAAAAAAAAGGAAAACATTTGATTAATGTGGGGATGGGGCCGGGTCAAAAAGAATTTAATGTCACCCACTTTCATGGGCGGGTCGGGTCCCCAGGAATTGTATAGTTTAAGAATTACATCTCGTGTCAAAGAGCAAAGGTAACCAAAACTTTGTTACTTTCTTACAAAGACTAGTGTAATAAGAGCCTTTCTATATCCAAAAAAATGTTTTTAAAAGATTTTTTTCATGTAAAAATATGGATGAATTCATAGTAAAAGTAAAAGAGATGATTGATTAAAAAGCAATTTTATATCTCCCCTTTTTATATGTAAATACTAAATTTCATATTTATCTAAACATGATTTTAAAAGCATTTTACGTTATGTATTCACAATGGCTCATGTTATAAATACTTTCCAAAAAAGCTATTTGTACCCCTCTATGTTTTTAATTGTTTTGATTATTTTTTATTTTTTTTTATAATTTTATTTATGTTATAATATATATTGTGACACGGAAAATAAGTAATGAAAAATATAAAGTAAAAAAAGTCAAAAGTACGAAGTATTAAACTGGCAAAAATTACGAAACAGAAACTGATAAAAAACTGCGTTCACTGTGTAAACAGGAAGACAAACTAGTACTTTTTCGTACTTTTTAGTACCTTTCTGGTGGGTCAGGGGTATCAATAATAGCACATATCCACAATGGGGGTTGGTTATTTGTACCCCCGGAAAGCCATTTGTACCCCCCCTTCGTACCCCTCTGTTTTTCCGGTTTTTTATTTTTCTTATATTTTTATAATTTTGTTTACGTTACAAAACTGTGAAACGGAAAGCACGGAACGAAAATTATAAAGTTTAACAAGTCAAAAGTATTAAACTGTCAAAAAATACGGAGCAGAAACTGATAAAAGACTGTGTTGCACTGTAAACTGGGAGACAAAATGACCCAAAAGTACAAAACATTTGTACTTTTGGTGGGGTAGGGGGTACCAATAGTAGCACCCCGCACCTGTTCACAATGGCTTCGCATTCCAGGTCACCGTAATTATGAATAAATAAAGGAATAGCAGAAAAGTACTACTATTTGATTATGGCGAGTAGCTTGTTTTATGCTATGTTGCATAAACTTTTATGAGATTTTGTTCTTATTCTAGACTATCTCCTTTATTGTGTCTTTTCTATGTAGCTAGAGGTGAAAAAAAATCGGTTAAAACCGGTTTTCGGTTTTTAGAAAACCGAATCCCGGTTATTTTTCTAATAAAACCGGTTTCGGTTTTTCCGGTTTTTTCTGAAATTGGGTATTTTCGTTAGTAAATGTTACGGATACGGTTTTATTTTTCGGTTATAAATTTTTGTTATCGTTTTTTTAACCGGGTTCGGTTTTTATTCGGTTAAAAATGTTCGGAATCGGTTTTATTATAAACCGTTCGTTTTTTTCAGGAATTTAAAACTCAACAATTATTTAATAAACTTGTTAATTATCAAACATTAATTAAACAAACCCCGGAAACATACTAACAAATACAATCATAACATTTATTATTGCACCGAAAGCATACTAAAAATATACAACCATAAAATTAATTTAAACAATACAATTATACACTAAAAAGTATATAAATGACTAATACATTTCGAGCTTCGTCAAGACCAGAGACCCGAAAACATATAGTGTACTCAATAAGTCGAGCTTTCGCATTGCCATCACCCGTTTATAACTCAATCCATTAAATCTTCTAAAAAATTCTCTACATCTACGTGTACAATATCTAAGTCTTCAAACTCACATTCATCTACTTCGGTATTCGAGGAGGTGATAATCCATAAAATCAACTTCTTCCTCGTGCTATAGTTTCTTCAACGTCTTCTAATATCGGACCTTCCAACATGTTTCAGTTGTACCCTATCTACTACCAGTTCAAATAATCTTTCAACATACACAACTTTCCAACGGATTGGGGTTAGTCCTTGACCTTCCATTCTGATAAAATACTACCACTAAATAGAAAATGCTGATGATCGCTGAAGCTACCGTCGAAGCTTGGGACCTTTAATAAGTCACGAGCCATAGCGATAAAATGTAAATTTGGATTACCCTTCATTCCACAAGCCAAAAAATGTCAAAGTTAGTAAACCTCACGGGCCTTAAAGTTATTAAAAAGTTTGTAGCCATATATTGTCCAACTCGCTTGTTGGGGCCGATGTTCGTTGACGCTTTATAGCGTCTTCAAATAAACTATTATAAATGTTTATATTAATGTCCACTTGTGCCATTCGGGACGATCCGTACGCATTTGATCAACAATTGGGTTTTGTTGTTGACCATATTTTGTTGCATAAATTCTAAATAGTTTTTTAAAGATATCGTTAAATTTAAAAATTTGGGAGTTTATATAGTTGGGGTCGGGGTTATAATCACGAAAACCATCAATAATATATTTTTTAGCCGTTTCCCATAATTTAAAAGCATCACTTCTAAGAGTAGTACGACTTACATGTTGATACCGCGGTTGTAGCCATCCTTTTGATGAACTCTCCGTAAGCTTGACGTTGTCGAAGTGTGAATGAAAGCGCTTGTTGAATGACAAACTTCGTTAAGAATCAATTCGAACCGAACCGCAACATTATCAATATAAAAATTTGAACCATCCGCACCATATTTACCATGTGACGAATCATTTTGCTAACCGCACTACAACGGCTCTTATGAGTCCCTAATAGAGTAAGTGTTTTAGACGTGGGGTTTATAAAATTTCGAACATGTCTTGCAACGCGCCTTTTCCACCCATGCAATCAAAACACACAAATCGACATTAGACCAAACCATCTACTTTCTCGTAGTTGGTCCCTAATTTGCACAACATCATCATTTTTGTAAACTTTTCGTACATGGCTAGTTAGAAATTGGAGGATTAGTGGAAGCTTGTTGTGATTGTGAGTTTTCCATTATAGAGGGATTAGAGAAATTAGAGAGATTAGTGAGTGTTTTTGATGTGTTTTCAACCCCAACTCATTACATGTATTTATACTACCAATCCATGGCTTAAAATCATCAAAAAACAAAACAAAACAAAAAAACGGCTATATGACCGTTTGATTTTTTTTTTTTAAAAACCGGTTAAAACCGGGTTTTTTAAAAAAACGTATATAACGGCTAGTGTTGACCGGTTTTTTTAACCGGTTTTTTTTAAACGGATATAAAAAAAAATTGAAATAAAAAAATAAAAAACCGGTTATTTTAAAAAACCGGATAAAACCGGGTTTAGAACCGGTAAAAAACCGGTCGCTTATTAAACCCGAAAACCGGTCTAACCGGTTCGGTTAAATAAAAACCGGCTTTTTTAAAAACCGGTTCCGGCTTTTTTAAAAACCGGTTCCGGCTTTTTTAAAAACCGGTTCCGGTTTTTTGGACCGGTTTTAAAAAAAACCGGTTCCGGTGTGCACCTCTAGTAGCTATCACATATTCACGTACCTCTAAAGAATTACTATGAGCTTATGGCCTAGTACATTTACAAAAAAAAAGAGAGATGGCGGTGCCATAGGTGCAGTTGTAACATGATGATAACTACATTGCACCGTACCCTATAAGTGTTGTTAAACATTTTCATAACAAATACAAATATTATGTAGGACTCGTGTCGTTACACGTTTTGTAACAACTAAAGTAAAACTAGTTATGACTTATGACCAACTTAAATTTGATATAGCCACAATGTTTTGGACCAAAACACATGGGGTAATCATGAATACTAGCCGAGTATTCGCATCTAGCGGCAACAATATATAGCTTTTGATAAGTTCAGGTTGCATCAATATGTGGGTGTGTTTATTTTTATTTATAAACCAAAATATTAGAGCTACAGTCGTGCAATTTATCAATGGTATTCCTGCTCAATCGAAAGTGCTTACTAAAATCTCGTCAACAATTCCATTTTTAGCCAATAAGATCACATAGTGACAATGTACTCACAATAGTGTGCATTGGCTTCTAAGAAATAAAATATTGCATACATCATTTGTTTATTTAATTTGTTTTCCATTTGCTTATTAGGCCGGATGGAGTGGCGGTGAACTTACTCGGTGAGTGGCCAACACACGAGTGAACCCTCAAAACCATCAAGCATCCTCACGAGTGAGAGGGCAATTTTTGAGGAGTGAATGGTGAGTGGCTCACTATTACTAAGTGATAATGTTTTAATGTTTTTTTATGTTGTTTTTGAGTGTGCGTGAGATATTTAGTATGATATATTTTGTCTAAAATGAGTATTTTAATAAAAGGTGAGGAGAAGGTGATCAAAACATATAAAATGTGAGAGGGAGTGAGAGGATGTGAGAGGAGAAAGAAACTGATGTGACGTTGATTTGGATGGTGAGTGAGTGGTGACCACTCCCTTTAGCCTTAACGAAGATAGTTACAACTTTAAGTGGGATGGGTAATTAGGTATCATGGCGCCCAACCGACATGGAACACCCCACTCCCCTCCCCCAACCATGCGCCCCAAGCTAAAGTATTGGCGGCGTGCCAATTGCAATTTTTTTTAATTTAATTGAGTTTATGTTTTAATTGTGTATGATGAGTCCCAATAGAGATGTTTTGGCTTGAGTGTTGAGTGAGAAAACATTTCATGTGTATGTGAAAAAAATTGTCTATGTGATGGTGACGTGGCACAACGGCTTGAGCCATGATACCTTCAACGTATTTTTTATAGAATGAGGTCATGTTTGGTAGCCAACATTTGCAAGCGATTGGGAGAGGTAAACGACAAATGATTAGCAGTTTGGTTGAAAAGCTTGTTTGACAACAAAGCAACTAGAGTTTGAATTATGTGAAACTGCTTCGATTTGAAATGCTTGCTAAAGAAGCATTTCAGATAATACTCGAGCGTTTTGTTTTAAAATTACAAATAAACCCTAAAAAATTAAGATGTTGACATGAAATGCAAACCAATCAATCTAATATACGCCATTTTTTTGTAATTTTGCACTTTATAATTACTGGCTACCGCTACATTACCAAACATTTTTTTAACAAAAAAATATTGCTAACTGCACTGCTACTGCTAATGTCGCCAAACATACCCTGACATGGTCTATGGTATTTCTTACACGAGCAAGCTACAACCACATAAATTTTACAAAATAACTTCGACAGAATGATGTGTAAAAAATAATTTTTTTGGGTAAAGGGTTACCCTGATAAAGTATATTAATCACATAAAGTTTAAGTACAATGAAATGTAGCTGAAATACCACATTAACCTCAAGCAACCATTTGAACTTCTACTAAAACAATGAGACATGCCTCAAATGAATACAACAATAAAACAACCTAAGACAGATTTGTTACATAAGAAAGAGATGGAAGAAAAAAAAGGGACAATGTCATGCCAACTATCTCTACTACTTTATAAAGTATTTAGTTAATTTTTAAAATTAGAAGTACTTAAAATTTTAAGTAAAAAAGATTACTTATTATAGAAAGATTTGTCTTACTTTTACTATAAAGTCAATAAATACACATAACCGAAAGTTATAAATGAAAATATAAATGTCTTAATATGAAATTCATTTTGTAACAACCCATTTAATCCTTTTAAATTCCTAAACTTGTAACAACTTTAATATTCATAAAGGTCATTCACTTGTAACAACCCATTTAATCCATCATAACTAGCAACCCTTGTGTAGACATGTTAAAAAAACTGCATTATGATTTAAAAACGGTCTAAACCATAACTACATTTTTAATGCATACATCTGTACTATATTATAATGCATTTGAGTCTATTATCTAAAAAAAAGGCTTAATAATCGATCAATCTCACTTGCTTGTTATCGATATATGTATTACATTTGCAAATGAATTTAGGACATTCTCTATTTAAAATGACTTAAAATTCAGCAAAAACACTTGCTTATTATGGAAACTTGAACAGCTTGCACATAAGTAAAAGTTACATTTGAAAATTTAAGTGTTTTTAAATATAAAGTTTTAACAACCCACAATATTAACGGAGCTCATTTAAACCATATGAGTTGTAACAACTCATTTAAACTATACTAGACGAATACCCGCGCATAGCGGCGGAAATTTCTAGCGGCAGATAATTAACGATATACCATATTATGGTAAGTGTTTCGTGTAACATTCAAAATAGAACGTGAAAATATCAAAATATAATTGCAAACGGCAAACGCATGTAACATGAAACAATAATTGATGTGTAATTAAAATCTCGAAGAATTATAGTAACATTATTAAGTTACCTTTCGTATGTTTCAATCAAAATAAATTTCAAAACAATATATGTTTCAATCATAATAAATGCATTGTTTACTAATTAATGATCATACCAAATATACCAAAATAAAAAATAAAAAAATAGAAACATAATAAATACAATTTTGTTACACTTTATTACTATTTCAATGAACAAAATTCAACTTACAACCAATATTTTATTGATTAAATAGTTTCTTAAGATAAATTAAGTTTTTCACTCATTTGATATTTCAAATAATTCAAATTCATATCACATCAAAATTCAAAGTTGATGATCAATATTCAAGATTCTCAAGTTGACTATGACATAATACAATAAATATTCGAGTTGATAAACACAGTTTTCAACATTTACACAACAAAACGACAATATTTCTAACAAAATATAGACATAATTTAAATGCCAACCAACTACAACATTTTTAAGAAAAATTCAACAAATTACAAGAAACAATTAATAACAAAGTTACAATAAATTTAGGTAACAAAATTCATAAATAAAACTTATAAGCAAATAAAACAATCTATTCAAACAAATTTACACAAATAAATTTTTTAGTAAAATTTATACAAAAAATTTAATAACAAATTTTTTAAGAGAACCATAGAGGATTCCGGTAATGCAGCGGGTTCAACATAAATGCCGGCAAGACTGTGCCCAAAGAATCCGGCGAGCCAATAATTTCGGCGAGCAAAGATTCCGGCGGCACCTGTAAAAAATGTTATAACATAAAGAATAAACCCTTTAAAATTTAAAAGAAACATAGATCTATAAACAAAACTAAAAAATAATAAAGTTTACAAAATAAACATTATACGTAATAAATATTAACAAACTTTAAATATAAAACACACATATTCCGACTAACCAACAACGGCGACAACAGGTCCAGTGGTAGTGGCAGCCGGCGGTGGTGGGGTGGCAGCTGACGGCGGTGTTGTGGTTTTTTTTAAGAGAGAGAGTGAGAGAGAGAGATGGAATTGTGGTGTTGTGTGTTTTTTTAAGAGAGAGTGAATAAGAAAATGAGATATGAAGATAGGTTTATAATGGACCCGAACAACTTTACTTTTCAACTTTTAACCATTCAACATTTGACCAAATTAACAATCACCATTAATGATATTAAAAAGTTTCTATAATATGCGTATGCACACAACTGTTATATGCGTGTACAACTGTTATATGCGTTTGAAGCATTAATTTTTTAAGTTTTAAGTTTTGAGTTTATACATTTGAGGCAAAATGCTTTATATGCAGTATAGATAAATTGTAACAACCTTTTAATAATAATTGAGTTTTTTTCAAAAAATGTAACAACCAATTTAAAATCACCTCCTCCTTCCAAATCTCAATAATATATAAGCCAATCTAAAAACCAAAAAATTGCATTAGTTTTGTGATTTTTATCCTTCGAGATCTGTTACAACGGCAAAGTGTAGGAGGTATTACTTTTAAAGAAAATATTCTGAATAACAAAGGATATCGAGCTTGTTTCATTATCATTAACGGTTGTTTTTTTTTTGTTGATATCAGTGCAATATGAAAATCAAATTGTTACCATAAAAAAGGGCACGAGGCTTCTTGTGAGTAAGATGGCAATGTGTATATGTTTTTGTTTGGAGTTATACAGATCGTTATGTCATAGATACCCGATTTCCATAGCATGATGTGGGCATCTGCTGTTGCTGCCATCATGTCGTTTTGTTACGCAGTGGTTGGTAACTATGCGTTTATCAATTCAAATTCATGTAATCGAGTTACATTTGATGATTTTAACATGTTTGGTTAACTACAAATAATGGCAAAATAGACGTAAGTATCTTGGAGTCTCAAGTGTTACTCCACATCTGAATTTATTGTTAACATTTCAAGTGACATTGCATTTGCTTATCCGTATTCATTGGTTTTTCTTGAAATACAGGTTAATATCCTATTTTAGGTGCACAAATCATAGGATTAATTAGTAATCTTTAACATGTTTTTTAAACATTATTTCTGTGGTTTTTAGGATACTGTGAATCGCCACCTTCAAAAAACAAAGATATTAAAAGGCTTCATTATTGCGATATTATGACCCCATTTTTCTACCTTGGTGTGAGCTTTGGGTATGCAACTGGCGAAGAACACCAGGAAACCTAATGTTTAATTAACTTCGAGATTTGTTTATCACATTTTATGCTATTGATAAAGTTTTTTGTGGCCGAAAATCTTGCAGTAGTTTAGTGAATTTGGTACTATAAATTTTTTGATTTTCGAGATCTGTTTTAACAGGCCGTGATCATGTATAATTTTGTGTTACAAAACCAATGCGAGTGATTAACACATTAGTTTTGTGATTTTTGGTACTTCTATTTTAGATGGTTGAAAATGTAAGTACTACGTATTATGTATGTAATTTGTGTATCTAAAATATATTTTTCTGTTTGTTATGATTTTTTAGCGGGTTTTTATTACTAATCCTATGTTTATTGGTTAGATATTGAGTTTTGCGTTGTTATTATCAGATCTTTGTGTTTACAACATGATCTAATGAAAACTATAATTGTACGCACAAAATTACATTCAAGGTAGTAGACCACGTTTTGTACATACCTTTTACGTCCCTTTGTTTATATTCCTAACAAATAAAGATTTGAATGTGATAACTAAAACAAACCCAATTTAGCAACAACCAAACGAGTAAAACCAAATTCAAAGCTTAACGTTAACGTCGCACTATCTAAGTCTGATACAATTAGTCACTATTAATTATCATATAACTATAAGCCAATATACCACCTACACTCGATGCTGGCTTTCAGACCATTTGTGGATGAATGTCTATGTATTAGTATTGTTATGCAAGACTGAAACTTTAATCGTAATTGGATGCAACAGTTGAATTGTTTATAACAACATAAATCGCCAAAAAACCATTTTTGCACACATAGATTAAAGCTATGTGTTTTTGTTAAAAAACTATACACTCCATTTGTTATACAACAACTTTACACATTCGGAAAGTTATTGTTAGAAAATGCGTATAAGCGAAAATAATTTATTCGTCACAAAATTTAGTCACGTGTATCCGCCGCCGCATTGCGCGGGTACCCTGCTAGTTATGTAATAAATATTTTTTACATAACAAAGTTTATATGATTGTAGCATTGCTCATAACTATATATCATATCAAATATCGCTCTTATATAGTCTTGTTAGATACTTCACTTTTTTTTCATACTTTGATTGTAGTTCAAATGTTAAATGCTTTACCCATATAGTTTCAATTTGTTAACAAGAGATTAAATCTATTAAAACAATAATTTTGTAATAACGGTAAAAAGACATCATATGATCGAACATTCAATATGCATATCATTGTAAAGACATTGATTATCTTTGTACTCTTAAATAGGGGTGAGCACGGTCCAAAGACCGGACCAGACCGAGGACCGACTTGGTCCAAAATGCTGGACCGAGGACCGGACCGAAATGATACGGTACGGTCCGGGTCGGTCTTCTGTCCGGTCCTGTTCTACACGGCATAATCGTCAGGTTTTTGGTCGGACCGAACCGGACCAAGACCGAAAATAGCAAATACCCCGGACCGAGGACCGGACCGAAATACGTTCGGTCCGGTCCGGTCCGGTCTCCGGTATGCTCACCCCTACTCTTAAATGTGTTAACTTTTAGGTATAATAAAACTAAAATACAAAGGGATGTAATTTGACAATTAGAGAAGAGTTAAAATAGAAGTTTTGGACAACATATATTCTTCTTACAAGATTGAAAAAGAGACCCCAAAATGGTAAAAACCCTAACTACGTAGTTTCATTGAGATTGAGGAATTTAGTTAGATTTCTTACAAAAGATAATTAGGTATCTAGGTATTCTTACAATAACAACTCATGGTCTCATACCAAGATCCACTCTAAATTCACCATTACAAACTCTAAACTTACTTGTCTGACATAGAGTCTACAGGAACTCAAAGTCGTCATTCAGCAAACCAAACAACATCAAGGTAATAAGCTGCTATCCCACTTTTTATTTTTTTTAATCAAGTCAAAAATTCCATTCAAAGTTAGATCCTGCCTTTTCATTTAAAGAGAACGAAAAAAAATTGTTGTTTCCCTCCCAGTACCCAAAACCAAAATATTTACTACTCAGTATTGTTTAGGTGTTATACCTGTGGTTTTATCTTCATTTCATTATTATTAATGTTTATTTTCTCTCATATAGTCATCTCCTCTGCGGAAGCGGTCCGAGGTTAACCTGTACATCTGAAAAACCTCATCAGTTTACCCTATTATATACTTCATCTCCTTCCTGATTTCAAACTAGTGTACTTACCATGGTAACCGTGTATGACTTTATCCTGAATTCCACTCCACATGACGTCTCAGTCGTCCGCAAGCATGTTATGGCCCATTTGAACAACATTGTTGGCCCCGTGGGTAATCGCAGGAATCTGGGTCATGATGCATGTGTTAAGACCGCCAAGGTAGTTAAAAAACTGTTACGTACCATTGAGAATCGGCTCAAGCAGTCACCAGA
This sequence comes from Tanacetum coccineum, assembly GCA_026074375.1. Lineage (NCBI taxonomy): Eukaryota > Viridiplantae > Streptophyta > Magnoliopsida > Asterales > Asteraceae > Tanacetum > Tanacetum coccineum. The sequence goes on from BQNB010044077.1 coordinate 40,911, forward strand.
AATCGACTTATATCAAGCACACAAGTTCTTTTGTCAAACTTATCTAAAACATCTCTGCTCAATGATGACTCCTCCATCATATGACTATCTAAATAGTCGATGTGATCTAATAGGTTGTTATGAATACTTGGAGAAACTTGAAGACATACAAAGAGAAGGACTTGAGGTATTGAATGATATTTCTAGATTATCAGTTGGAAGATGGATCCCACAGGGACAAGTTCTTCCGACTTATCCTGGAGGGTGTGACTACAAAATTGCGGAGACTGTCATCAAAATGTGTATGGTGCTACTTACTGCTCGCTGGAATTCTATAAAGGAAGATGACTTCATGTTGGATGAGTTGGAGGAGACCGAGAATGAAGATATTTACGAATACATATTATCTCTAGCAAACGAAATGGATCCATGGATAGAGTAAAGACACTTTCATTTTTTATTACTTTTTTAGCTATAAAATCGTTTTAATTAGTAATTTGTTGCTTAAACATTTAACTAATACAAATACATATTTATTTACAGGCATTTTAGATCGTTACCTTATCATGATCTAATTAGACAATGGCTTGCGGCATTTTTTAAGGATCGGACATTGTCTCTCGTTAAGAAACGTTTAAAGTCAGAGGTTTTATGGATCAGAGAATATTGCACTATGACACTTTCTAACTTTGTAAAGGCATCTATGGATGATGAAATTTGTAATGTAAGTTTAATCATACTTGGATTCCATTCTCACTACTATATCGACGTTTACAGTTATTCATATTTGATTTGTGTATATTCTCTCTGCAGTTCGGGGAAGAGATATGCCATTTAGTTCTCTCAAAGTCGGATGACATTTTTTTCAGTGATTCAAGCATAGTGATTTGTGTTTTGGAGTTTATAGCTGAGCGATGCATGGTAATTCTCTCTCGCTTCCTAGTTAATGGCCAATGTAATACACGGGTTTGATAATAATTTATTTTTGACATTACTAAGTTTTAGGCATTAAGATATAACTGTTAGCATAGTTTATTTATCAATTTAGGACAGAACATTTTAGTTATCAACAAAAATTTATTTGAATAAACATATCTTATAACAGAATTAACTAAATGACATTCTGTCAAAAACGTTACAAGTCAAAAAGGGTTAATTACATATATTTTAAAAAAATAAAAAATGAAATAGGTTGAATGGTTCATAAAACATCCAACTGTCCAATGTTTTATACTTTTATTGTTGCATCTTTAAGCATATAACATAAAACAAAGAGTAACAAAATATTACAACCCATTGTTTTTAGCAAAATGTTCTATATTAACATTATCTTCCTTCTCGCCCATTTCCAACAGAAATCTTGCATTGGTTGCAAGCAAGGCAAAACATACCTAAAATACTTTGTTCCAGCATTGCTCATGTTTTATATACCAGAATCTAACCTGCAATTAAGCTAACATAAGTTTAGCAAGGGTGCATTTGAGTTAAAGCTAACGCGCATGCGAGTTAAAGCTAACCTGCAAATTTTGTTTGCATCAGTAAACAGTATGCATAGAATGAAAAAAGTCTCTTTGCTAAATACAATCCAAAGGCTGCAAATGAAGACTCTTTTATTTAGAAACGAGTAGATGACATTATTTGCCCATTTGATTGTAAACCATTTGGGTTGTGTATCATCTCTAAGATGTCAAAATAGGCAATAAAAATGGCTGAAAAGGAAATGGTTGAAATGCGACCAAATGTCTTGTTTATGTATACCACCTCTTAATGAAGTGAAATACTGAAACATATGTCCCTAGTGGGCATCAAAATTTCTTTTACAACTCCATCAGAATTTTTGGTTGCCTATCCATCTTAAAACAAAGTATTTATAATGAAGACCTGTAGAAAAGTTGAGATCAAGAAAACATAAGATGAAGATAAAAAAAATTCGAGACGAAGGATGGAAGTAAACATTACACGCTGAAGCTTACAATATTAAAAAATAAAATAAACAAAAAAAGCAGTGATGAAGAAATATGTTTCGAAAATCTGGTATTTGATTTCATTGTGCTCGCCTTACGTACACTTGAATATTGCTAATATGATTTTTAAATTATAAGCTTTGTTGGTAAATAATAACGAGCAATAACACAATCTTTATATAACTATGAACTTTATTATGAAATTGCAAGTATGAATTACAACGTTTTCTGTTTGTTGGTTTGTCCTATTTATACTACATGAAAGGTTGTGAACCAACCATCGTATCTGTTCGAATGGGTACACATCTATTCGGTTCTATAACCGTTTTTCTAACAAACTAAAATAACTAACTTTAAACTAACTTAACCGCCAATCGGTTATAAACTATCTATCTAACGTATTTAGCCCTTGGGCTTTTGTATGTTACATATTGTTCCAAACTTTATAATATACTATATTTAGTTTATATCTTCAATACTCCCCCTTAAACTAAATATAGTTTAAATGAGGTCTTCGTCTTCATATTTGCAACTGGTGTATAATAACGTTGGCTCGTCATCCTCGTACTGAATCAGATTTGCCTCATCCTTTTTATTTTCCCATTTTGGACATTCATTGCTAAAATGCCCAAGTTCATTGCATTTGAAACACTTGACGTTGCTCTTGTCCCGTTGTGCTCGACCATCACCTTGACTTCTCCCGGACCCCCGACCTCGTCCTTGGCCACGTCCAAAGTCTTTCTGGCGTGCATTTCCACAACCGCAATGCTCACATTTATGGTGTTTCTCCTTAGCGTCTTCCTTAGTAAATAGAAGTTCACCAGTCTTGTCTTCCTCGTTAGTTTGCTTCTTTGTGCGTTCTTCGAAAGCCTTTAGTCTCCCCACGGCTTCTTGAAACGACATTTCATTCAAATCCGCAAATTGCTCAATCGCCGCTACTATTTGAATAAACTTTTCTGGCACCGATCCTAGAAGTTTTCGAACCTGTCTCTTTTCATCCAAAGTATGTCCAAGACTGCTTGCTTGTGAAACAATCTCACTAATCTTTCCCGCATAGACATCTAGTGGTTCATTTGCACCCATTTTTAAAGATTCAAACTCTGACTCGAGTGTCTGAACGCGTGCTTCCTTAACCCTTTCAATTCCCACGTGTCGAACCTTTAATGCTTCCCAAATCTCTTTTGCCGTAGTAAGGCTTGCAATTTGCAAAACCATATTCTCTGGAATTGCTTGATATAACATTGCAATTGCCATGTTGTTTTTCTTTTGATCAACTTCAGCGTCCGTTGTTGGTTCAACTGCTTCCCAGATTCCATGGACATTAAATATTGCTTTAATCTTTACTGCCCAAATCGTGTAATTCGTTGAATTGAGAACCGGGCACTGGAACGTCATTGATGTTCCATTATCCTTCGTAAGTTCGTTCTTATTTTTGCTGGATCCGTCGCCTGCCATTTTCTTATTCTTCCTTCCTTTTCCAATCTTGATCTGATTGAAAATTTTACTTTCTACTCGGGTTTTTTTCAGACCACTAATCCTGGTTTCTTTAATTTCTGGGTATGTGATCAAACCCGCCTCGCTGTTGAAAGTCAAATCCGCTAGCAATTATTGTTCGGTCTCCGCTTCATGCTAATGACAACTATGTCCGCTTCACCACTATTGACAATCAAACCCGCTTCTCCGCTGTTGATCTTGATCAATCCCGCTATTCCGCTGTTGATAATCAAGCCCGCCTTCCTGCTAATGATAATCAAGCCCGCCTTCCTGCTAATGATCTCAATACCCTGACCAACCTTTTTTTCCCCAAGAATGATAACCGCTCTGATGCCACTGTTGGTAAATAATAACGAGCAATAACACAATCTTTATATAACTATGAACTTTATTATGAAATTGCAAGTATGAATTACAACGTTTTCTGTTTGTTGGTTTGTCCTATTTATACTACATGAAAGGTTGTGAACCAACCATCGTATCTGTTCGAATGGGTATAACCCAAACGACACATCTATTCGGTTCTATAACCGTTTTTCTAACAAACTAAAATAACTAACTTTAAACTAACTTAACCGCCAATCGGTTATAAACTATCTATCTAACGTATTTAGCCCTTGGGCTTTTGTATGTTACATATTGTTCCAAACTTTATAATATACTATATTTAGTTTATATCTTCAATATTATCACCATTATCATTTTACCAAATTATGTCGATGAGTAATGTCGTAACTTCTGTTACACGTGTTTGTTGCACTTT
>BQNB010044078.1:0-42564 GCA_026074375.1 Tanacetum coccineum
GAAGACCTTGAAAAGTTTGAAGAAGGTAATTCTCATTATTCTTGTCTATATTTTCGCTTATACCTCTTGTTTACACACATCTGTAACTTATTTATCTACTCTTCTTTTTGTAAAGATGCAAAGTATTTCAATCGAATCAAGCGCGGGTAATTACTAATTCTTTTTTTCATAATTTAAATTGTTGTTTAAAAATCGCGTTTTTTTATCATATGTTCTCATTGAATAAAAATTTCATTAGACATGGAATGAAGAGTTTCAAGGTCGAAGACTATGATGAATCAAGATTGTAAAGTTTTAAAGATGTAAAAACGTTAACTCGTAGATGGTTGAATGGGTATTTTGTGTCCAATAGTTGTTACAACTTGAATGGGTATGTCGTTTTGCAGATATTTTGGCATACCGCTAGGTCTTATTATGTTGGGGTATTTTGTGTTTAGTAGATGTCAAAACTTGTCTGGGTATGTCTTTTTGCATATGTTTTGGCATATTGTATTACCGTCATGGGGTCATGTGCTACGATAAGTTATTCTCTTAGGAATTTGTATGTATCTTGATTTATGTGTCTATGTATGCAGAACTAGGACTGGTATGTGATGGATATATTATCGTTTACGAGTTCACATTAGTTTTCGAGTATCAGTTGTTTCTTCTTCTCCCTGCACTACTTGTGATATTGTCTGACCTCGCCATGTGCAAGGCTTTGTTCCTGAAGGTCTGTGCTACTGTTTGAAGTATATTCTTTTTCATAGAGCTCTTCCATGAGCTTTTTGACATGTATTTGTTGCTTTGATAGATTCACATTGAATTTAAATATCATTCAAATTCATTCATTAGTTTAGTTGTTGATTAATTTGATTTTAAAAAAAAAATAAAAAGGTACAATGTTCGGTTTTCGGTTTTGACCCATAAACCGAACCGAACTAGAATTCGGTTTTCGGTTCGGTTCGGTTACAAATTATTTCGGTTCGGTTTGGTTTTCGGTTATTACCCAAAAAACCGAATTACCCGAATTACCCGAGAACTGAACTGATGAACACCCCTAAACCAAAGAAGAATACTAACTAACACTCTCCCGCAGTTGGAGCGAGAGGACACTGTTGATCCCTTTGAATATGATATAAGGTTTATCGAGTTAAACTAATCACATTCCATGGCAACAAAGTGAGTTTTAAACAGATATATATGAACAATATAAAGAACAAGTTTAAAACACACATAAATAACTTTTCAACGTATAGGTTCTTATTAGAATCAAATAAAGAATCTATGACACACCTTGCTTGCGGAATAGCAAGGTGGTTGAATGACAATTGGGGTGTTATCTCCTTCCAACTTAAACTCTAACCAAAGTTAAGAGAGTAAGAAAATAAACTACTTATGACTAAACTGAAGCTTCAGCTTTCAGTAGTACCGTTCAGTTTGTTTGAGAGATAAAGAACTCTATTCAATGTGCATCACATTAATTATAAAGGAAGAGATAACATTACTCTTAGGTAAATCCCTTCCTTTTATAGGCAAAGGGTTAGAGGTTTACATTTAACCTAGTACCGTGTCATGCATCCAATGGGTGGTTGAGATACCATTTAATGCAAACGTGCTCTAAAGTACCACGTACAGTCCTTTAAGGAAAGTTGTTGTACTTCTATACCAACTTTATAAGTATCTAATGCGGTCGTCGTTATACTTCAACAAGAAGTTTTACAACTCCCTAGGCAGAGCACCTAATCGTTGTAGTAGTAATATAGGCAAGACTCGGGGGTTGTTATCGTTCACCTCGAGGAAAATGTTGGGAAATGCTTGAAAATTCCCACGGTCTAACAGAAATTCTAAGGTTGAAGGAAGACTATTTTTGTATTATTTGTATTTAATTGGATATCGGAGTAAATCTATATTTGAGAGGAGGTTTAGGGTTTTAGCTATTAACATAAATATAAATCAAAACTAATTTGTAATAACAATACATATAGATGATAGACTGTTTTTATTTAATCGATGTATTACTCCCTAGATTGCTTCTCCTATTGATGTTTTGCCTTTGTCACCCATGTGATGATCTGTGTAACTATTACCTAAGTCATGAACGAATTACAGAACCCGCCGTCTACTTAGTAATGCCGCTAGAAGCAACACAAGTGTAAGTATTAGAAGACTGTTACACGACCCTAAGTAGTACACTTAGAGTGCACTTAAATAATATAAAAAGTGGATCAACCATATTTAGGGGGCAAGGTATTAGAAGAATGTTACCCATGGTATCCTTTCTACAAAATCACGTTTCCCTAGACATATCAACAGCGATACAGACAAAAGCTGGTTTTCTAAGACCTAATGTGCACATCCATCACAAGAAGCAACACCACTAAGATCTACATTCTAGGTTTCATATAATCATAAATAAACACAATATGAGGTTTAGCCAAGCATGTTAAAGATAAAGCAAGAGCATAAATAGATCAAACAACACATAGACATATTGAATGATTAAGTAAATCCATTACTTAATAAAACATGAGTGAGGAGGAATTACAATAGGTTTTTATAGGCCTAAAAATTGTCCCTAGCCAGCGCCATAAACGAATTAGGGTTCGTCCCCTCTTATTTATTCTAAGTTACACACACCAAACCCTAAATTCGGGGTTTGTAATATAAGAAAACACTATGACGACGTCGCGTTTTAATCATGACGCCGTTCATGAATATAATATTCTAGATATTAGGCTGGGTCATGTATTGTGACGTCGTCGTGAGATATGGTGACGCCGTCTTGATCTTTATGGTGACGACGTCACGTGTTTTGTAGACATCCGTCCTCCAGCCATAGTAGAGACTTTCTTGATAGATGTTGGTGTAGATCCATAGTCTTGTCCGTTTATTCTCCAAATGAGCCCAAGTCACGTGTAATTCTTCCAAATGTCTTCCAAATGCGAAATACCTAAAAAAGAACGATTAAGTATCTATTTTGGGTATAAATGCATGATTTTTGGGGTTAAACGACCCCGAAAAAGTGTATAAAATAACACCTCATCAAATACCCCTACACTTGGGATTTGCTTGTTCCTATGCAACTGGCTTATTCTACCTAGACAATAATAATATGAGGTCAAATTTTACCTACTCTTGTAAACATATTCTATAACACAACCTTCTAGACTTCGTAATTAAAAGCATGGAAAGTATATACTAGCACCTCACATAAGTGTTTGGGGATTCTCTCTTTCACTCGGGTGTATAATGAATTATAACATAAGGGGGAAACAAAAAATCAACACTCATTACCTGTCATAGCATATAAATTATCATAGGCTTGGTAAAGGATCAAACCTCCACCGCTAGGCGCAAGCATTATTCATTACTATTTGCAAAGAGTGTCCTTATAATAAAGTGTTGTAGGGTGTAGGGTAAGATACCATATAATGGAAACAGAAACGGATGAGATATTTAGGTTGTGACTTTTGGTGGAATTTGGGAGTGAAAGGGTTAGCTAATTTATACACGAATAGTGACTCTGTTTTTTGGTTGGCTAAGCAGACTTGGACGAATATCTACAAACTCTACATCAATCCCTCTTTCCTTTTCTTTTCTTCATTTTTTGTAATAACATAATACATCACCGGTGGGTTCATAATAATTTGTAGTGTACCCTACACTTTGAGCTTTTACCTTGCTCGATATTTATAATCTAACTAATGGACCCGTATTGAGTGGATCAAAATAACATGCGACTAATATTGACAAACATCATGGGGGTTAATTGACTAACTGTTCTTCCTATTCTTCCACGAAATAAAATACTACCATATTCCCAATCGTCCCCAAAACTTATTTACAAGGATAGGGACTTAGCAACCGTGTACTCAATAATAACTTTGGGTTTATTAACAATATTTACTAAAAATGATACATAAGAGGGTAGGCTATAAGGCTTATTTGGGTGCAACGATTGTTTAAGGGTGACAATGCCTCTTCATTAATTAGTCCGGCTTTAACAGAATTACGAGAAACCATGAAAAAGATAGGCTCGGAGGGTTGTACTAGGGGTATCCTGCACTAAAAATAAGTGCATGGCAAAGGTGTGGGAAAGTTATATGACCCGTGTGACCATCATAACAATTACAGGTTTAAAACATGGGTTAATCCTAATGCCTCTTATCAAGCAAATCCTAATATGCGGTCTCAAGATGCATCACAATAACAAGTTCTAGAATTTAATACACTACCAGTACACTCATATGAATTTTACTAACACCAGAACATTCCAGAAAGGTGACAAGGCAATGCATACATGGCCGTAACGACGGAATAGACATGCTTGCCTCAATCAACCTTAACTCGAACCGGGTAAAAGATAAAATCATCTGAGGGTAACCAATGATGGGTACCTGAAATTCTAAAGATCAAAAGACAAACCTCACATTTTGGGTAGAATTCTGAGGGTTATTATGCTAGTCATATAAATTCCTATCCACGAAACGCTATTAATACTCGGTTTTCGTCGGTATGTATCGTAAAAAATTTTAAAATTAGGTAAAACTTACCTCTTATGCTATGTTTCGATATATTACCCATCATTTTAAGGACAAAGCAAATAACAAATGAAACAATAGTTTCTAAGGCTTATTTTCCCCCTACACTTAAGTTGAACATTGTCCCCCAATGTTCTCTAAAAGTACTCGTTACACAAATAAAGAGAAAAGAAAACAAGAAAAGAAACTAGTACTCCCCTGGTTTACTCAGTAATGGAGAAGAAACATGCGATAACTGGTTAAATCGTCCTCCAAGAATCATCCAATGAAACTTCCTAAGAACTTCCAAGCTTCTTCTCATCAAATATGACATGTAATCAACGACAAAGACAACTATACCAAGCATAAAATGTGCGATTTACCAATATACAATATTAATTTAGGGTTCGACTCGATAGATAGGATGAGAGAATTGTTAAACTCATTAGGTTTTTACAGGTTTATAATAGAAGAATACATATATTAAATGTTGTGCAAGATTTATTTTCAAAAATAATTAAAAACTTTAAGTTTTCTGAACCTGGGCGTTTGACGCCGTCAGGGTTTGTGTGACCCCGTCATAGGTGTCGTGGTGACGGCGTCGCGTGTTAATTGTGACGCCGTCTCCACAGTCTGTGAAAATGAAATTTTTGTTTTTGATGAAAAATTTCCTGCACTTGATTCCATAAGTTAATTCCTGTACAAATTGCTGCATAAAACCTGAGATTTAACAATTCAATCATATGACTCGAAACTGACGCGAATTAATCTAAACAATTCATTTAACATGTTTGAATTTGGCTCAAAAGCCGGATAAATTCCCCTACACTTATTGTTTGCAAAATACCTTTGATTGAAATTAAGACGAGGTTAAAGACAATACAAAAGTCATGATTACAAGATAGTTCAAACATAATAAAACAAATGGTAAAGAATAAAACACACATGACACTCCTAATTAGGGGAAAAGTAAATATTGGGTTGCCTCCCAAAAAGCTCTTGTTTTTGTTTGAGTCACGAGCCTGACTCTACCCTTATTTTAACAATAAAGGGGAGGGTTTCCCAGGCTACACTTAAGTTCAGTACGGGTTGATAGTAACGGTAAAATACCATCCGTGATGATAAGGAGCCATACATTGAGGAAAGTTGTTTGTAGGAATAGGCTCTAAACGGTGTGCATCTTAGAATCTACCTTCTCTACTTCATTTGCCGAAGTTCTTCTCCTAGATGAGAAACTTCCTTAAATTTAAATCCCTAATCATCATCAAACATCTCCCAATTTGAAATATCAACACCTAGGGATACACTTTTTCCTAATAAACCCGGTTTAAATCCACAATGTCTTTTAGGGTCATTTATACTTGGGTTATAATAACTATACATACCCTTAAGATGAGAATTTACCACGTGAGGTGAAGGCGGTGTTTGAGTTGTTAAATAATCTACTACCTTCATCCTATAACTATCTGGACTATGTGGTTTGATGGGTGGTTCAGGGCCTATTATGTCTCCTAGACTTACATCTAAGGATGGACTATTGAGTAAAGGGTTGAGGCTTCGTCCATGAAAACTAGGAATCTTCCCTAGGAACTAAAGAGGATTTGTGATTGCAAGTCAACCTACTTCCTCTAGTTTTTTTCGTTCAAAGGTTTCTACTCTATCGGTGATGTCCCTAAAGTATTTTCTCTTCTCGGGTAAGTCACGGGTGGTGTGTATTCTAAATGATGGTATGGGTTTGTGTGTACTCCTTAGGGCTTGTACCTCTTACCTATTATCCATCGTACCTAGGCTATCTACATGCTCATCATAATCTAACCATGCCATGCACTTAGGTACCTGTACCCTAACCATATCATCCCCAAATATTTGAGCATTTAGATTTGCTATTATTTCATCAGAAAATAGCGCTTGTTGGGTTGCTACTTTTTTATCATATTAGGCACAATCCTCTATGACATACCATGCACCTATATCACTAAACTTCCTAAGATACCCTTCTGCTGTCAAATTGATGATATGGCGGGATAACGAGTCGAGATGTTTAAGAAATATTTCAATTAGGGTCCATATACTAAGGCCATGATTCGGGACTTTTCGGATTATGTCTTTGAAACGAGTCCACGAATCGTAGAGAGATTCATCTTGATGTTGTTGGAACACCAAGAGTTGATTACGGAAGAATACATCAAACCTACCTACGCTAGAATAACCATACCTATTCATTATAATTTACAAATTTACAAATGTTATGAATAAAGGGCACAAAGAAAAAGATAGACTACAAGAAAGCTAATATGCGGAAATTAAATTCTTACTTAAAAGGATTCAAGCAAGTAGAACTAAGCTAAACTATGATAAAAACCTAACTATTCCCCAGGCGGCAGTGCTAAAAACTTGAGGCGGTCGTCGTTAGACTTCAACAAGAAGTTTTACAACTCCCTAGGTAGAGCACCTAATCATTGTAGTAGTAGTATAGGCAAGCCTTGGGGGGTTGTTATCGTTCACTTGTTCGAGGATAGGTTGGGAAGGCCTTTGATCACGGTCCTACCATAATTCTAAGGGTTGAAGGAAGATTCTTTTGTATTTTTTTGAATTATGGAAGCGAGTTAAATCATATAATTGAGAGGAGGTTTGGGTTTATAGCTATTTACTAAATTAAATCTAAACAAATTGGTGATAAAAATAAATAAAAGACAGTGTTTATTAATTATGTATTACTCCCAAGATGCTTCTCTTTAGTGTTGTTGCCTTGAGTCACCCTTGAGGATGAGTCTTTTTAAACTATTTCCTAAGTCATAGAACGCATTACACAAACCCGCCGTCTAACTAGTATCCTGCTAGAGCAACGCACGCGTAAGGTAGTATAAGAACTTAATTACAGGCCCCTAGAGTACACAAATGCATTGAAATATATTAAAAGTGGAACAACCATATAAGGGGGCAAGTAGTATGAAATTGTTACCCCGATGGTTAATCAGCTATCCTACACAATCACATTTCCCTGACATATTCAACAGCGAATACAGACAAAAGCTGTAATCTAAGACCTAACGTGTCACTCCATCACAAGAAGGCCACACACGCTAAGATAGACATTCTAGGGTTTCATTACAATCATAAATACATCACACTAAGGAGGTTAGCCACAGCATGTTAAGAGGTAAAGAAAGAGACATAGATAGAACAAACAACACATAGACATATTTGAAAGAATCAAGTAAACCTTCACTATGAATTAAAACAAAGAGTATAGAGGAAGTACATAGTGTTTTTAGGCCCTAAAATAAAAATAAACATCCCTACCAGCTGCTAAACGAGACCTAAGTTTCGAGTACACCTCTTTTTATTCTAGAAGTTACACACTCAAAACGCTAAATTCGGTTGTATATATAGTAAAAACGCCTGTGACAGCGTCCGCATTTAATCGGGATGCCAGTCATGAATAGAATATTCTAGATATTAGGGATGGGTACATGATCTTGTGACACCGTCAATGAGATATTGTGATGACGTCTTGAACTATCGTGGTGGCGGCGTCACGATTGAATTTAGTGACGCCGTCTCCAGCCACTGTAGATACATTCTTGTATAGATGTTGTGAAGATCCGTAGTCTTTGTCCGTTTCTTCCCTAATGAGCCAAGTCACGTGTAATTCTTCCAAATGTCTTCCAAATGCGAAATACCTTAAAATGAACGATTAAGTACCTATTTTGGGTATAAATGCACGATATAGGGGGGTAAACTACCCTGAAAAAGTGTATAAAATGATACATCATCAGTATCTTTTCCTAAGGAGATTGCTTTATTCCTTTTGACATAAAGCAATCTTTTTCCTGCCTTGTAAACCTTCTAGAAGTAAAACAAAACATTTCAAACTTCTGTTAAGGAGATCGACAACGTTAAGCTTGAAATTGTCAACCAAACGAACTAAAACTCTTTCAATGGCACTTCTTCAGTTTCCTGAACCCATTGCATAAACTAAAGTGGAATAATACTTCCCAACATTCTAAGGACCGTGAAAGCTGAACTGACCCCAACAATCTCCTCCTATTTGAATATACAGATAGCCTAAGTTAAAATAAGTAGTAAGTAAGCAAAGCAATTTCTTCTTACAAAACTGATAAACATTGAACAACATATACTGAAAATCACTTCTATTAACTTTTATTACATTACAAATACAAGAGATAAAGCTAATACAAAAGATTATAACATTTAATGTTCTTGTTGCTCAATGAACCTCTTCTTCATGTTGAACTGATGACTTGTGTTTCTTGGTTGACTTGGAATGGTCTTTTAAGTCACCAGTTCTTTTCCTTTTGTTGTTTGCTAAATCATTTAGCTCATTCAGAGGATCTTGTTCTTTGAGGGGTTTGTTGAAGTCAAACTTTAAATCTTTTTCAGTTTGATTAAGGTATTACATTCTTGTCTTTATCAATCCGTAGATGGTCTTCCATCCTTTTTCTTTTCTATCAGGACAAGCTTGTACTACCTCTTTCCATTCAGCCAGATGTAAGTCACTGATTTTGACGTTTGGAATGACTTCAATTGTCCCATCTTCCCAATATACTTGCAGTGTGATAGGGCCCTTTTGTATGAGAACATCACAGTTTATGATCTTGCAGCATATATCTGATATATATTAAAAAACAGTAAGCAGTGATTTAAGTAATCCGAACCTTGAACCTATTATGTATCTTTTTATTGCATTTTAATACATCAGATAATCAATTTTGAATTCGTTAGATATTGCTTATTTGAATTGCAAAATTGACTATATGTAAGTAAAATAATTCTATTGCATAAACATTTTGAAGTTGCTTCCAAACTGCCTTAATTGAAAAGCAAAAAGTTGTTTCAAAACACAATCCAAAACACCACCTAACTATGGATTACAATTATAAAATCATGTTGGTTTTGTACTATAATATTTGTACTTCTCTATGGAAAAGCAGTATAGTGTATGTGCTTACTTCGATAATATTTTGGTGGTTATGAACTATGTTGCTCATGGAGGTTGTTTGTTTAGGGCCTGGATGTTCGTCGGTGGCGTTTGGGATAGCTGAAGAAGTTGGGCCATTTCATGTCAATAAAGACGGGAAGTCAGTATACTTGAATCCATACTCTTAGAACACTGGTGAGATCTTATATGATATTCTTACTGAAGTTATATGATTATAATTATAATTATTGTATAAATTTGTTTAATACTTGTGCACCAATTTGCAGTTGCGAATTTGTTGTTTCATGATTCCCCTGTTGGAGTTGGTTATTCGTACTCAAATACATCTTCTGATATTAAGAGCAATGGAGATAAAAGAACTGGTATAACTGCAAACTTTTTGTATTACACACACACGGGACCTTATATGTATGCAGTATACACGTGTGTGTGTGTGTGTGTCTATTGTTATGATGCTCATGTACTTATTTTTCTACTAATGTGTTGCAGCTGAAGATTCACTTCAGTGTCTATTGAATTGGCTTGAAAAGTTCCCTCAATATAAAGGAAGGGATTTCTATATAATAGGCGAGAGCTATGCAGGTAAACGAGCATAAGACATAGATGATGTAACCAATTAAGTAGTCAGAGATTGGATTTTAATATCAATAAGAATTTACTGCTGATTTGGATATTCAAGTTAATATTTTCAACTATGTTGAAGTTTATAGCAATCATTACGATTTATATAAAAAAATTAATATGTGAAAAAAGGGTTTGAATTTTCAAGTGACTTGGTTTGACCTTAATAGTGATACTTGTTTTTTTGTAAATTAATATTTCAAGATCGTTAAGAGTACTATTCATTTAATGTTTCATTTTTGGTAATGTGATTAGATGAACTTTTTGTCAAGACATTACGCTCCACAATTAAGCCAAGCTATTGTAAGATATAACAAAGCGAACCCTGGAAGTCTAATTGATCTCAAGGGATTCATGGTACTGTGACTAAATTTTTGCTCTAGCAGTACCCTCATTTTATTTTATTAAAATGGAATATTCATATGCAGGTGGGAAATGGTCTAACAGATGACTATAGCGATCATGTTGGACTTTTCTAATTTATGTGGTCAGTTGGTATGATTTCTGACCAAACTTACAAGAAACTGAACATCTTATGTGACAAGGAATCATTTATTCATCCCTCCCGCGAGTGTGACCAGATAACTGATGTTGCTTATCAAGAAATAGGTAACATCACTCCTTATAACATCTTTACTCCTCCTTGCACTGCTAATGGTGTAACTAAGCGGCTTTTGAGAAGATGGCATGTGAGTATTCTCTTTTAAATACCGAAATAATTGCTACATTTTGAGATTTTGGAGTTTTCCCTTAACAACACAAGATAACTTATCCCATGTTTTATGTAAAAGAAATTTTTACCAGTTCATGGTAATCTAGAGTTAATAATGGAACATCTTGTTGTATTGAAGAGGGGTGGGGCATGTTGGGTAGAGTTACGATCCTTGCACTGAACAACACTCTACCATATACTTCAATTTACCTGAGGTTCAAGCAGCACTTCATGTTTATCATAGTAACACGTCAAGGAGATGGAAAACCTGCAGGTTTTTATTGCATATCAATATTCGGCTAGCAATCAACCATCACATGATATCTCATATGATGGTCCTGTTTAATCTGATTTGTTAATACCAAGGTTGTCAAAATCGCGATCCTGATCGTAGGATTGTACGATCCTACGATCCCACACACAAAAAACGATCAGGATCGTAACAAGATCGCAATTCAAGTAGGATCGTATCAGGATCGTAGGATCGTAGATAGGATCGTAGGATCGGATCGGATCGGATCGCGTAGGATCGTAGAATAGCCTTATTTTGGACTTTTGGTAATTTAGGCTAAGGTTTATAAATTTTCATCAAGACGGTTTCATATTTTTTTCTATCCATAATCGTTTAACGATTGAAACATGAAGTAGGTGCACGTATGTAGTATCTTTTTTTATCCATATCATTCATTTATCGATTGAAACATGAATGAACTTTGTGCAAGTATGTATTACAATATATCTAATGTTCTATTACCATGGTACTTGAACATATAACTTTTTTCTTTTATCATCCATTTAGATTCGTTTATCATATAAGGGGGAATTTCATATATACCCAATAAAATTTAAAAAATTAAATATTTCTCTAAAACACAAGTTATCAATGCATGATGTAAAATGCTATTAAAGAATGTTTAGATAAAAAATGTAAATATTGAAGTGTTTTGGGATATATGTAAATGCTCATCATATAAAATATTATATAAAAACATATAGAAATATAAAAAAATAACCTTATACAAAAATATATATGTTTTCATAGGATCTTACGATCCCGATCCGATCCTACGATTATGATCTTGCAAAGCCAAAAACGATCCTAAGTAAGATCCCGATCCTGACAACCTTGGTATTAACTGCTTCAGCCCAAAAAGTAGTAGGTAGCTTAGAATCAGCTAGCATTGTCCTAGCAGCCTCAATTAGTGTTCTATTTTTCCTCTCAGCTACTCCATTTTGTTGAGGAGTTTTAGCTACACTAATTTCTCTCTTAATACCTTTTCTCTCACAAATGTAAATCCTTAATCATATACAAAAATTGTTTTCTAACTTCTCTTTTATTGTACATCTTACTGGGACCTAATCAAATGCAGCATTCCGAAGGGTAATCTATACAAGGATCTTACATGATCTCTCAAGATTTTGCTAATCAAAAATTAGGATTTGATTACTGTAGAGGCCAGTTTTTCTATTGATTGTTGGCTTGCCGGTTCCTATTCATTCAACAGAACGGAAGAACCGGGCTATAATACTTTTTTGGCTCTTATAAATACTAGCCATTTCTCATGTTTTCAACTCTTCTTCATATCAGAAATACTCTCTAATATCTGATCTTTCTCTTCTATTTGATGCATAGTTTCCTTTAGCATTTAGTAGGTAAGTTACTTCAAGAAGAAATTGCCAAACACCCCATTCAGAGACGATCAAGTTTCAAGCAACTTGTTTCCGGATCTCCATAGCATCAATTAAGATCACATTGCTGAGTCTTGAACATCATATTGTAGTTGTTAGTTACATTTATCATTGTAAATCAAGTGTAGTAGTGTTGGTTTGATTCTACCGTGTGAAGAATCCGGTATTTAGCTTTGTACCAAAAAAGAGGTATAAGCAACATTGTGAGGCTTCTCCGCCAGTTGAAAGGAGTTCGGTGACTAGTGTTTAAAAACTCTCGAGTAGGTGACTCGAGGAGTGGAGTAGGGCAAGGAAGGTGTCCTTGTAGCCGAACCACTATAAATACTTTTGTCTTGGTTATCTCTTTCTAACTCTCCATTTATCTGTTTTTATATTTCTTACATCATATACCAATACCAATATCCTAATCATTTCACGTATAGTTTCAAACAATCTTTTAAAAGGTAACGATTAATCAAGAAAACTATTCAACCCCCCTTCTAGTTTTCCACAATTGGCATCAAGAGCTAGGTTACTAAAGTTTTAAAATAAATTGTATTTTAATGTTTAAACGATTATGGATTCGGAAAACTACAAAGAGGGTCAATCTATGCAACGACCACCTCTTTTTTAGGCTAACTGTTTTATATATTGGAAAAACCATTTTGAAACCTATGTGAAATCTAAGGATATTGATCTTTGGTATATTATAGTTCATGGCAACTACAAACCTACCATCAAGGACAAAGATGGTAAGGATGTAGTCATCACTTATGATAAATTTGATGAGAACCCAAAGAAAATGATTTCTAAAAATGATGAAGCAAAAAAAGTTTTATACAATGCTTTACCTAAAAAGGAATACGAAAGAATTTTCATGTGTAATACGGCATAAGATATTTAGAATTCCTTAATAATTACTCATCAAGGTAACAAACAAGTTAAGTATAATAAAATAGATCTTTTTGTTCAAAAATATGAAGAATTCATTATTTCGGATGATGAATCTATAGATTGTGCCTTTTCTAGATTCAATAATATTATTACTTCTCTCAGAGCACTTGATGAATCTTTTTCAAGTCGTAATCATGTTAGGAAATTCTTGAGGGCTCTCCCTACCAAGTGGCGTCCAAAAGTGACGGCAATAGAAGAATCCAAGGACTTGTCAACACTATCTCTTGACGAACTCATCGGCAACATCAAAGTCTATGAAGTAGTACTTGAAAAGGACTTGGAGGTCTCAAAGAACAAGAAAGAAAAATATAAATCTCTCGCTCTAAAGGCAAGACAAGTCTTGAGTGAAGAAGATGCATCTTCCTCGGATAGCAATGATGAGGAATATGCAATGGCGGTAAGGGACTTCAAAAAGTTCTTTAGAAGAAGAGGCAAGTTTGTCCGACAACCCTATGATGATAAAAAGAACTTCTAAAAGGCAAAAGAAGACAAGAAGGAAAAGGAAGACCGAAGATGTTTCAAGTGTGGTGATCTAAATCACTTCATTAGTGATTGTCCCAAACACTCCTTCGGTGATCAAAAGGCGCTTGTTGTCGGGTGTTGGAGCGATAGTGGAGATGACTCCAAGAAGGTGGAGATATGTCTCATGGCCCAATCAAATGTGGTACAATCCGACACTCCTTACTATAGTAGTTCATCCTTAGATAATGAGTCAAGGCAAGATGAGTATGATAAACTTTGCAAAATTAGTCTTAGAATTATTAACAAAAACAAACACCTAAAAGCTAAAAATGAATCATTAAAAAGAGATGTTTGCGAACTTAAGTCTAAAGTAGAACAACTAGAAAGAAACAAGGAAATAAGTCACGAATGTGAATCTTGTGGCAAACTTGTAATTAAAATTAGCTCACTAAAACTAAAACTAGCTAGTTTTGAAAATAGTAGTTCATCTTTGCGGAAAATGGTCGAAATGCAAAAACCATCAAAAGATAAATATGGATTAGGATACACAGAGGATATAGCTTCTACTAGCAACAATAAAATCAAAAATTTGGGTCCTCAAAATGACGAAATGCTCTATGTAGAACTGGCGACGCCGGTTCCCTTTGCAAGAGAACCGGCTTGTTCTGACGAACAGAACCGGCTCTCTATAGCAAAAACAGAAAATGCAGAAAAAGCTAAAATCCTAGGAAGTAACATTGTAAAGAAAAATGACTCGGTATTAATAACTTCAGGACAAAGGAAAAGGGATATTGGTAGAAGAACCTGTGAAGCCAAAGAAGAAAGATCTAATCAGGCTTGATGAAGAAATTGCTTCAAAGTTACAAGCTGAGTTTGATGAAGAAGAGAGACTTGCAAGGGAAAAGGATGAAGCCAATGTTGCTTGGACTGAAGAATGGGATGATATTTAAGCTAAGATTGAGGTTGATCATAATTTGCTCAAAGACTGTAAGCAGAGGAGCAAGAAGGGTTGTCTGTTGAAGAAAAGGCAAAATTATTTCAACAACTCTTAGAAAAAAAAGAAAACATTTTGCAGCTAAAAGAGCAAAAGTACAAAGGAACAAACCACCAACTCAAGCTCAACAAAGAAAAATCATGTGTACTTACCTGAAGAATATGGAAGGAAAGAAGCTCAAAGACTTGAAGAACAAATATTTTGATTCTATTCAGGAGATGTTTGATAGAGCTTTCAAGAGGGTAAATACATTTGTTGACTTCAGAACAGCCTTGGTGGAAGATAGTTCAAAGAGAGCAGGAACTGAGCTAGAACAAGAGGTCACTAAGAAGCAAAAGGTGGATGATGTTCAAGAAACAGCTGAAGTAGATGATGACAAAGAAACTGTAGAGCTTCAAAGGCTAATAAAAATTATTCCTGATGAAGAGGAAGTAGCAAATGATGCTATTCCTTTGGCTACTAAGCCTCCAACCATTGTTGACTAGAAGATTCATAAAGAAGGAAAAAAAACTATTACCAGATCATCAGAGCTGATGGAAGTTCAAAGACGTACTTAGTCTTTAGTCATATGCTCAAAATATTTGACAGGGAAGATTTTGAAACTCTGTGGAAATTGATAAAAGCTAAATATGGATCAACAAGACCAGTGGAGGACTTAGATTTAATTATATGGGGAGATTTAAAGACAATGTTTAAACTACATGTTGAAGACAGAGTCTAGAGGAATCAATAGGATTACAGAGTGTTAGATTGGAAACTATATGATTCATGTGGAGTTCATTCCTTAAGGATGCAACATATGCACATTCACATACTAGTAGAAAAGACATATCCCCTTACACCTGCTACAATTACTGGTATGTTAAACAAGAAGCTTCAATGTGATCGTTCCAGTGAAATGGCATATCAGCTTCTTAAACTTCTTACAAAACAGCTTAAGAATCAATGAAGTGTTTGGAAGCATCCTCTTGGTAATTAAGAGCTTCAATAAGAATCTTATGGATTTTGGAGATATAATATCAAGTTTAGGGGAGGTTTGTTAGGATTAAAGCTTATAGAAGGAAAGAAGCTCAAAGACTTTAAGAATAAATCTTTTGATTCTATTTAGGAGATGTTTGATAGAGCTTTCAAGAGGGTAAATACATTTGTTGACTTCAGAACAGCATTGGTGGAAGATAGTTCAAAGAGAGCAGGAACTGAGCTAGAACAAGAGGTCATTAAGAAGCAAAAGGTGGATGATGTTCAAGAAACAACTAAAGTGGATGATGACAAAGAAACTGCAGAGCTTCAAAGTCTAATAAAAATTATTCCTAATGAAGAGGAAGTAGCAAATGATGCTATTCCTTTTGCTACTAAGCCTCCAACCATTGTTGAATGGAAGATTCATAAAGAAGGAAAAAAAACTATTATCGGGTCATCAGAGCTGATGGAAGTTCAAAGACGTATTTAGTCTTCAGTCATATGCTCAAAAGATTTGACAGGTAAGATTTTGAAACTCTGTGGAAATTGTTAAAAGCTAAATATGGATCAACAAGACCAGTGGAGGACTTAGATTTAATTCTATGGGGAGATTTAAAGACAATGTTTAAACCACATGTTGAAGACAGAGTCTGGAGGAATCAATAGGATTACAGAGTGTTAGATTGGAAACTATATGATTCCAGTGGAGTTCATTCCTTAAGGATGCAACATATGCACATTCACATGCTAGTAGAAAAGAGATGTCCCCTTACACCTGCTACAATTACTGGTATGTTAAATATAACACCTCGTGTTTTAGGATAATGTACGACGTTGATAAAGTTGCTATTTATTTTTTTTGTCCCACTGTACGCTCGTTTGTTTTAATGGAATCTACAGTTAAGTTAATCGCGTAAGCAAGGAAATAATCAGTTAATCGTAACCGGCATCAAGCAATTATTGTTTACGTTCAAACAAGGGTTAAGTAAGTATTTGGAGAATAATTATTAACATTTATAGTTATTTTTTCGGATACGTGAAAGTGTTTACGTTTCGCGCTAAATGGCTAATTAGTTTTTCCGGAACCCTAAAATATTATCGTACGCTTCAACAAAATACTCGTTTAAATTCAATGATCGAAGTTTATAAAACTTTATGCATATGTATATATTTATACACATCTCATATGATTATACAAGATAACAAATACTTTACAAAATACCAAGACTTTACAAAGTAAGCTTTTATATAAAAACTACACTTTACATTTTTATATAAAACTTTCACTTACACTTTCTTTTATAATTACACAAGTAAATACACATATTATATAAAGGAAAATAAGCTAGGAACATCATCCCTAAACTTCATGGGATGATTCCCATTAGAAGGAACCAAGACATAAACCATAAAGTCCCTTGTTTCCCTCCCCCTTGGTTCCCTTGACCCACGGCACAAGACCAACCCCCCCCCCCTTTGAATTCTTGGTCAAACTAAGCTCCTAGCATCTCATTCCCTTCCTATAAATACATACACATGCATATGAGAATTTTACATACACTCTTTTACTTAGCAAATTTGTTTTCTTTTCTCTCTTTTGCTCTCCAAACCCACGGCTCCAATAAGCCATCTAAACAAATCATACAAAATTTTTCTACAATCCATACAAGCCTATACACATCAATCCTAAGACACACTAAGGTGTTTACAAGCATTGGTTCTTCATTTGCAAGGATTTAAGAAGAAAAGGGAAGATTAGGGTTTCAAACCTAATCTTGGGTTTTTAAGCTAGTAAGCTTTGGTTTTGAATCTAATCACGGGGTTTAGCATTCATTTCCTATTCATACATCATCCTAAGGTTTCCTAGTTCCTTTATACTTTTTATTAATTATTATTTTAGGTGTTATTATGTTTTAATTCTGGCTAAATCACACTAATGGACTTTTTACTTTTTTTCATATGTAAAAATGAGTTATACTTATGTTTATGAATTTTACACTTTTCTTATGTCATATTGTCATATATATATGAAAAATGGATGGTAAAAAATTGTTTAACATATGTTTAAGTATAAACTATGTTTAAGTATAAAATTGGTTTATAAAGTTAATAAAACAAGCTTTTTATAAATGAATACATTTGGATAATTAAAGGGCTGTTTTAGTTCGAATTTCATACAGTGGGTTTGACCTCATATAAAAATAATACGCCTTATGACGATTCCAAAATGATAGGAAACTCGAAAAACCGATTTATAACGAAAAAGATATGTTAGTTTCGAGTTTACGACGAGAAATACTTTTATAAAACTATTTTTATAAAAATCACTATTCATTACAGAAACTTATGTTTTTAAAACATCTAATATATGATATAACTTTTAATTACGAGATCGTACTCGAAAGAATCGCTAAAAATGGAACTAAACGGAATAAACTACGACATTTTCGTTAATTAATGTTTATTAAAAGTAATTTTATAAAACGTGTAGATGATCAGTAAAAGTACTATTCATCCAGCGGACCCATCCCCAACTTTATAAAATTAAATACATCTTTTAATAACAAAGACTACTCGAAGGATCACTAAAATCGGGATTAAAACGGAATAAGTTATTACGATTACGTGTTTACGCTAATTTAAAAACCTTAAAACGAGAAAACTAGTTGCTGTGAACAGTTAAAATCATATTCATCGCAGAATATCAAAAACTTGAAAATGTAATATCTGATCACTGTCTTACTACGAAGACAGTGGGCATGAGAAACATGCGAGCAACGGATCTTAAAACGGACAAAACTATGTCAATTTTTACAAAAACGTATATTTAAAACGTTCTTCACTTTTTAATATTTTTTTACCATAACGATAGTCGTGATTATGCTAATATAGAATATTACGTGGTTATCAAAAGTGCTATAATCTAGGGAGTTTGCATAATGAGGGGCCTCTTGGATGGCGTACTGACAAGTTGGTGGATTTACGATTTAAAAGTGTCTTAACTCCTCGTCGTCATGTCATGTCCTCTTAATTATGATAGCCCGAACGATAGTACGATGTAACAACTATAGGATTATATATATTTTATTAGTTTAAGTACTCGGTACTTATACGACCTATATTGAATTAGGTTGCATTCGGGAATAATCGTGAAGCATTCCACACTGATAATAAATTTATCTGATCACTCACTTGAGGTGAGTTCATAGAAAAAACAAAAATACCCCACACTTTTCTACAGTTTTACTGATTTACTATTATGTGCGGTGGAAAACATGATTTGTTTTACAATTGGACGCAAGTGGATTTTTTGCATTGATTAACTGTTTGCCCTAATAAAAAATAAAAAAAAAATAGCGATAACCCTAGTTAAGCCCATTATCTTGAACTGTCAATTGAATTAGGACGTAGTTGGAATTACATTATGTGAGCGCGGATGTTATTTAATAGATCTATTCGGGAAACGACCTCCCCGTTCGGGTGACTAGCTAATCACGGGACAGAACGTTCTATTAGCATGTCGAATCAGGGGATGTTTCGGGTTAGAACATCATTTCGGGGCTAGAGTACATATTTTGCGAACATAGGACTGTCGAGCTTCAGTGTCATAAGCTTAGTGTAAATGTTAATTTGTTTGTGATTGTTTGCATATGTTGTAACATCACGGGAAAGTCTTGCGGTCCTGCATAATTTAAATACATAAACCTATGAATTCACCAACATTTTTGTTGACGTTTTAAGCAATGTTTTCAGGAGGTCAATAGGCATAAGGTGCCAAGGATGCATTTTGTTACGTTTTGGATTGCACGCTTAAAGACTTTTATATCATATTTTGGGAAATCTATGTCATCTTTTGTAATATTAAACAAGGGGGGGGGGGAATAAAAAAACAATGTGATGTATAAGCTTTTGTAATATGTCTTTTAATTAAATCCCAATGTATCAATTTTAAATGATTTTTAAATGGTCGTTCTTATATATATCTTGTGCTGTTGATCTTGAAGTAACACGCCCCGGATCCTTATTCCGCTGCGACCCATTTTGGGGGTGTTACAGATTGGTATCAAAAGCCAAGGTTATAGAGAACCAGGTCAAAATGTTTTTACTGGACTATAACCGTTTTCAAACATTGCATTCATAAAAATGGTTTTTATGGGACACACTATTTGTTTCATTAGTAGGACTAGATGTATTCATAATTGATATACGTGGTTATAATATATTACGTATTTAACATTTAAGAGTCTTAATAATATATCTCCTTATATAGTATTTCTGTGGTCACAGATGCGATGATGATCTTATTTTATTTTACGACGCATATGTTATGTTACGTTATGAATGTATTGGTAAATCTTTTTAACGGGTTATTGTATTTTCTTGTGAATTGATGAAGATTTGCACACAAAACAGCCACAAGATCAACCCGAGTCCACCAGTTACACCAGCTCCAAATGCAACAACCACAACTGTTACTGAGGCACAACTTCAGGCCTTAATTAATCAAGGAGTTGCTGCTGCAATGGCTGAAGCAGAAGCAAGCAGAGTTAGGAATGGCTACGACAGCAATGGGTCAGGACCAAGGCCAGCACAAGCTGCTCGTGCATGCTCTTACTCTGAATTCTTAAAATGCAAACCTTTGGACTTCAAAGGCACTGAGGGAGTCGTCGGACTCACTCGATGGTTTGAGAAAATGGAATCTGTGTTTAGCATTAGCAATTGCACGGCAACTTAGCCAATGTCAAATTCGGACTTGCAACTCTGCAAGACGATTGCTCTTACATGGTGGAATTCATGATTAAGACACAATGTAGAAGTAGCTCATGCCATGCCATGGGCAGCACTGAAGAAAATGATGACTGATAAATACTGCCCGAGGGGTGAGATCAAGAAGATTGAAACTGAAATGTGGAACCTTAAGGTTAAGGGCACCGATGTGGTGGCCTATAATCGCGAATTTTAGACTAGCCTTGATGTGTTTCCAGAATGTTCCCAGAAGAACCAAAGGTAGAAAGATTGAAAAGTTATCGGTTAGATTGCTTGATATGATACTTGGCAGTGTAAACGCATCAAAGTCGAAGACCATGCAAGAAGTGATTGAGTTTACGACTGAGTTGATGGAGGATAAGACCATGCCTTGACTGAAACGTCAAAGAAAGGAAAAGAAAGTATGATGATCTTCCCCAGAACAATCAAAACCAACAACAGCAGAATAGGAGGCAGAACACAGGCCAGGCCTATGCTGCAGGCAATAGTGACAGAAAGCCATACGAAGGGTCTAAGCCTCTATGTGCCAAGTGTAATTGCCATCATGAAGCAGGTCCTTGTCCGCCTAGGTGCAGTAACTGCAATAGGGTTGGCCATCTGGCCAGGGACTGTAGGATACGGCCTGCTAACAACAACAACAACAACCGTAACAACAACAACTACCGTAACAACAACAATAATCAGCAGGGCAATGGTTGCTTTGAGTGCGGAGCTCAAGGCCACTTTAAAAGAAACTGCCCGAAACTGAACAACAATGATCGTGGTAATCAAGCTGGGAATAACAGGGCTCCAGCGAAGGTGTATGCGGTTGGAAATGCGGGGGCAAACCCAGACAACGTCGTTGCGGGTACGTTCCTTCTAAACAACCGTTATGCTTACATCTTATTTGATACTGGTGCCGATAGGAGTTTCGTATCTGCTGCATTTAGTACTTTGCTTGACATCATCCCCAATACACTAGATCATGGTTATAACGTTGAGTTAGCTGACGGTAGGATAATTGGAGTAAATACTATATTGATGGGTTGTACGTTAAATTTTCTGAACCATCCGTTCAACATCAACCTAATGCCGGTAGAGATGGGTAGTTTCGACGTCATAATTGGCATGGACTGGTTGTCAAAATACAGTGCCGTTATCGACTGTGCTAAGAAGATTGTTCGTATCCCCTCCGGGAGCGAAATCCTAATCGTTCGCGGTGACGGATGTAGTGAAGGACACAGGACGCGGCATAAATGTCATTCGTGTTACAAGTTTCAAAAAAGTATCTGCTAAAAGGATCTTACGTCTTTTTGGCACATGTTACTACAAAGGAGATTGAAAACAAGTCAAAGAAAAAGCATTGAGGATGTACTCGATATGTTAAGATTTTCCTGAGTATTTACTGATGGAATTGCGGATCTTCCTATGACTCGACCAGTGAGTTCAATTGATTTGGTACCTGGTGCTGCACCTGTAGCACGGGTACCTTATCGATTGGCGCCTTCCAAAATGAAAGAGTTATCGGAGCAACTGAAAGAGCTATATGACAAAGGCTTTATAAGACCTAGTTCCTCACCTTCGGGAGCTCCAGTCTTGTTTGTCAAGTAGAAAGATGATCATATTTTTTTCCGGATGTGCATTGTCTTATCGGGAATTAAACAAACGACAGTGAAGAACGTTATCCATCCCCAGAATTTGATGATTTATTCATCAAATTCAAGGGGCGAGTGTCTGACTCGAGATCGACCTAAGGTCGGTTTTCACAATTGGGGTTCGAGAGGAAGACATCTCGAAAAACTGCCTTCAGAACCGATAATGGACATTATGATATTCAAAGTTATGCCGTTTGGTTTGACCAAACGCACCTGCTGTGTTATGGACTCCATGAACGAGTGTGCAAATCTTATCTGGACAAATTCGTAATTCTCTTTATTGACGATATTTTGAATCTTTTACAAGAACAGCAAGAGCACGAAGTGCATATGAAGATAATATTGAAGTTGTTGAAGAAAGAGGTGTTGTTGCAAAAATTTCCTAGTGTGATTTTGGGTTACCAAAAGTACAGTTCCTCGGTCATGTGATTGAAAGTCAGGGTATTTACGTGGATCCCGTCAAGATCGAATCAATTAAAGATTGGGCATCTCCTAAGACACCAACGGAGATTCGTCAGTTTTTTAGGTCTTGCTGGGTTTTTATCGACGATTCATTGAAGGGTTTTCAAAATACGCCAAACCAATGTACCAAGCTCACTCAGAAGAAGGTAGTTTGAAGTGGGGTGACAAACAGAACCAGCGTTCCAGTTATTGACGCAGAAGTTGTGTAGTGCACTAATCTGGCTTTACCTGAAGGGAAGTGAAGATTTATCGTATATTGCGATGCTTCGATCAGGGTTTGGGCCACTGTGTTGATGCATAAGGGCTAAAAAGGTGATTTTATTATCGACATTTACGCAGTTTAATGATCATGAGAAGAAAACTTTACTATCATAGGATCTGCTCTTGGAGCCTGTAGGGTATCGCCTGATATGATGTGAGGCAATATCTGTCTTACGGTACCATGATGTTTTGTGTTCTCTCGATAGAAATAAGGGCTTACATCTCTTGCATTGATCAGTAGGTTCTGATCATGAGACTACGCCGATGGTTTTGTAGTTGAGGAGTGAATATGTCGATGGTGTTTGGCGTTTGCTCCCAGGGATAGCATATTGTGCGTTGCTGATGCTTTTGTGAGAAGGACAATAGATCGTGATCCACAGGTTAGAGATGTCGAGCATTAGGCGTGATCTATTTGTTTTGAATATTCCTAAGCAAAAAATCTTCTTTATCTTAATCAGCAATTTTTTCATGTATTCTGAAAGAATGTAATTTCTTACTTTAGTAGAAAATAAATTACCAAGCATATATATAACAATCATTATAATTTTTTAAATAAGATATTTTTACTTTTTAATTATTATACAGAATTATAACGTATTAAAATTGTAAAGTGTACTGATAATTATATTTTTGTCAATATGACATCAACCACAATCTCCACGTCTCGAATCCTCGTTGTTTAAATACAGAATTCGTGAAACATGTTTGTTTATGTTGCACTATGATCAACGCCCATTTCAGCACTTTCCATAATTTTAGACACAGAATAAGCGCATGTACATTTTAAGAATATTACATTTGACTTTACCACATTTCTTTATAAAAGAAAAAAGCTTTAATTTTTATCTTATCTCATGACTTCACATATCTGGAAAAACCTTCTCCAAGGTTGCACAAGATAGTTTTCAAGATTTTGCAAATGTAAAATTGGATTTTGTTACTGTAGGACAGTATTCTGTGCCGGTTCCGTCTTATGATTTCAAAGCTGGTATCATTGGCTAAAACTTGAACTCATTTAGAGGTGGTTCTATTTAGCTTTTCCTTATAAATAGCAGGAGCCTTTTCAATCTGTTTGTGTTCACCATATTTCACACATTTATTCCCTTTTTCACTCTCATTTAGAATCTGTAGTTTATCCTAGACGTTTTTCATTTTATACCACCCTATGTTTATATTTGTATTAATAATGCTTCTTACCACTCATCTTGTTGTAAGCATACTCATGATGATTCACCAAGCAAGCCTTATAAAGATCATGCCATTTTTACCCACCACAAAGCATACATATATGTAGATATACAAGAATGGAGGATCTTATCGATCATCATCCATTGAAGGTTTGCATATCAAATGGAAGTTCATATATAGATTAGGCAATATATCAAGTATGACACATATTGTCTTGGATTTTATTAGTATGTCACTATTTGTAATCGCATTGTAGTTTAGAGCGGGTTATGTGTTTTGTGCGTAGTAAACACAAGTGATTGTTATAGTAGTGTTGGGCCATAAAAATAACGGGGTTTTTGGTGTGGTTGTTACCCTTTGTGTAAGGACTCAGGATTTATCGCGTTTTGTACAAATAAAGTGTAAGTACGCAGGGTTGGTTTATACCGGGGGTTAGGACTCGGTATTTAGCTTCTTACCAGATAAAGTGTACAGCAAAACGCTTGGTAAGGTTTTCTACGCCAAGAAGGGAGTTGATCTAGTGAAAGTAACTCTTGAGTTGTGGGTACTGGGGAGTGGACGTAGAGCGGGAGGGCTCGTGGAAACGATACCACTATAAAACATACGTTTCGATTTGCGTTCTCTCCTTTACATACGTTATTCTATATGATTTTAATTATGCTTATGTTGTGGATTGTTGTGTATGATTGTGTTGTGACTACCTGATTTCTTTATGATTTATATTATCTTAATATTCATAGATTATATTTAGTATTTTCCATATTAAGTTATAATTGTTCGGGTATTTGATACAAAATTTTTAAATTTTTAATCAAAAATGTATTCACCCCCCTCTACTTTTTCCATAGATACTGTTGAGCCCCTTGATGATTTGAACAGATGTATGTGTGGCCACACCCAAAATGTAATTAAGATGATACTTTTGGTAATCTAGTTCAATGTCTATATCGAGAAACAAAATCGTTAAGCATTAGAATGATTCATGATATGTGTCTATTGTTTATCATAGTATCTGTAACAAAAGGATGATTGATAGCTAAACCATTTAAAAGAAATGTTTAAGAAACTATCCTCATATGTTTCTGGGGGCATTGGCGTGTTAGTAGACGTTAACCTTTGCTTGTTTAATTACTTGATTATTATGACGTGCGTAAGTGGGAGCTGTTGGAGAATGCTCGTTCCATAATAAATAATTATATGGCTGGACACATGTGAGCCTATGGGGCCACACACATATACACTGAGGTGCCAGTTTATATATCATGTTTATTGTATTTACGGTATATAAATAACCCACGTAACTCGGGATCACTATTGGGCTTCTAATAAACTAAAGTAAATTACTATTATATTCGTGGACATGTAAAGTCAAAGGCGCAGAGCCCATTTGAGCCATATAGGGGCCCGCCATAAGGGGGTCTAGTAATGGGGAGATAAGATCGTTTTTGGTTATTAAAATAGGAGCTATCTTCTTATTATTTGTTGAATATTTACCGCGCAACTTATTCTCCCCTACTTGTCTTTCTAAAATACACGGTAAAACTTGTTCCGGCTCCCACCTCCCCCCGTCCCCCCCGCCCATATGCAAGGTTTATAGTTTTCTTGATTCTACTCGTTTTAAATCTAGTTCATTAAGGAGTGTTACAATCTACGGGGTTAAGATGGGCATCTAACTTGGTAAGACAAGGAAGTGTAGTTTGGATCAACCATAGAGGTGATCTCCTTTGATCACTTGGTTTCATTGGGTGGTTCGTATATTATGTGAAGGTCACCATTCATTTCTACCGATCACGCTACAAAGGTAAAGTTTTCTTGTTTTTATTTTGATTGATCATTTGACTCTATGGATCCGTTGATAGGTGCATGTTCCGCTTCATTTATATTTGTTTATATGATATTCATTTAATTCAGCACCTACAATATTAAAGGAATAGATATATTAGGGTTATAGTTTATGAAAGTGATTTGGATTTATATCCAAATAACTATGGAATATATCTTCATATATTTTTGAAAATTAAAAGATATCAACACGGTTTTTTAGAACATATTATTATATTTTGGATAGTAAAACACAAATGGTGACTTGGTAAAGTTGGTTAAGGGCATATAATACTAACCATAGGTCATAGGTTCAAACCTTCCCATGCCTAACATTTAAAAAAAATTCTAAAATTCCATGTCATGTGTCTGCCATGTCATCGTTGAGGTGGCATCCAATCACTAAATCATATTTATTACAACTCCATAATTAGCATTATTTATATATAATATATATTATATATATCTATATATAAGTATATATATAAGACTATGTATATATATATATATATATATATATATATATATATATATATAGCAAAATATTAGCATAGAGTTAGACATGTACTTTTAGGTGTTATTATTCTAAAATATGACACTTTGAAAAAGAAATAGAAACTAGACACATGCAGCCATTATTTTGAAATCAGCAACCTAAATGATTAAAATAAAAAGACTCGAGACGTATGTTTAATGACTAAGATTCGACCGGATTTTAATTAACGACAATGGGATTCGTTTATTGTTTGACATCAAATATTATTAAGACGAATGACTGTCTCTTAAGAATGTAGACGAATGACGCTAATCAATCTTGGAAGTATATGGCAAAATAAATATCTTTATAAAGTATAAAAGAAAAGATAAGATGAGGATCGGAAACGTATGCTCTGTGGATGAGAATGAAAATGTTCTGTTAGAGTTGAAAAAGTGGGGAAGAATGAGCGAGACTAAAGAAGGAAGGTGTTGACAAGAGGTTGTCAAAAATGATTGATATATCATTTGCACTAACAATTGATATACATGTGATCTAATCGAGACAAAGGTGGATGATTGGGAATTCAAATGTCTGTTTGGTGTTTTATTGGTTGTCAATGTTAAGGACGAAAGGTGAGTATGTGAAATGAGATTGTAGTTGTTTTATGGTGGAAGAATAATGAGAGACGTAACAATGGTGACTCAATAACACTTGAAGATTGAGTATCTTCTTTATGTTCTTCACTTTATAGAAAGTGGAAAGTTTTGCAAAGGAGCGACATTTGTATTTCGTAAATTACTTAAATATTTCAGATGAAATTAATAAGTTGTCAAGAGATATAGGAGAAATTTTAATAGTAACAAGACTATTAGAAGAGAGAAGAAACATTTAAAAGTAAGAAGAAAAGTTAGAGGTGGGGAGACTTATTAGAATTGAAAAGGAACGGTTAGAAGTGAGAAAGAAAGTCAGGAACTGGGAAGAAGACTATTAGAAGTGAGAAAAAACGTATGCGGGATGTGAGGACCAAGATTTGTATGTGAGGGGATTTATTGTGAAGTGATAGATTCTAAGTGTTTCAATTATAAGGAATGTATTTGAGAATGAGACGCATTTCATTATGAAATTCACTTAACTATCGACACCATAAGCAACGATGCTTATGAGAATTGGGATATGAGGATGACGCATTGATCTATAGAGAGATATTGGGCATAGGTTTAGGTGTAGAGAAGATGTCAGCTCGTAGTAGCAGAAGAGAAGGAGTGTTTGGTCATGGATTTAGAAAAGAATGAGTGGTATTATAAGCCTGCTGATGGCGGTCACAGATACATCAGCGGGCCGCCCGAATAAATCTGGGGTCGCCAACAGGAGGAGTGATTTGTCCTTGATTTTTGATGAATTTTGCGAAATGAGTGACATTTTAATTTGCATTTCGCTAATTAAAAGTGCTTAAAATACTTCGGATGAAGTAATTAAGTTGTCACGACATGGTGTATGGGATCATACACTAGAGAATGGAGACTAGAAGAAAAGTAGAAGAGACTTCGATTTTACAGACAGGTTTGTCTATCATGATCCCTAAACCAAGACGAAGATAATTGAATGATTCACGCTTGAGGGGTAAAGGAAAGAATGTTGACGATGTTGTCTTCAGATGGAACCTTTTTGATGGAATTGTTTCCTTTTTGGACATTATCCCGAAGGAAATAGTGATGTATCTCGATGTGTTTTGTCCGCGAGCCAAAGGAAACTATAATAGATGGATTATGAAATCAAACGAACAGAATGGACGCGACGAGCTTGACAATGTTAAGATTGGGAAGTGTACTCACCGATGTCCTATCGACTCCAGTACCAAGTGCGATGAATTACATCTGGTTGAACGCTTATGATAGGCTCTTCATGTCGAATTAGCGAGACTAGTGTTTGAGGAACATCCATGAACGACGCTGATGTAAGAGCAGTCTGGTCTTCAAAGGTTGGGTAGCAGAAGATATGCGGTGAGAGTGTGTTGATTGAAAGTACCCTAATTAGCATCAACTATATGGTATATAGAGGAGGTGACGACTAGTGACGTGTGAGCTTCGCGCCGTAGAGGAGTGAATTGAAATTTCCCACGAAAGACTCAAAGAAGGCTTTCGTCGAAGAGAAATAATGTTTTCATCAAAGAGAAAGAATGTTTTCGTCGAAGAGAAAGAATGTTTTCGTCAAAGAGAGAGAATGTTTTCGTCGAAGAAAAAGAATGTTTTCGTCGAAGTGAAAGAATGTTTTCGTCGAAGAGAAAGAGGAGAGCATTTTAACTTATGTTGTTAAAAGGCTTGAATATGTATTTTCAGATATGACCTTTAACGTTTGCGATCGCAAGTTAAAGATACTTGAATATTTTGGATGAAATACTTAAGTTGTCAAACCTACTTTGACGTGGATTAGATTTGTATCTAACCTTCCTTCGACAAAAGAAGGGATCGTTTGGAAGAAAGCGAGATGATGATTAAAGGAATGAGTGAGTGAAGACTCTAGGAGATTTAAGAACATTTTATGACGCTTTTGACTTTTGTGGCACTTGTGAACAGACGCAAATAAAAAATATTATAGTGCTAAAATATATAGACTAGATTCTCATAACAATATAGATATAAGCATGCCAAGTTTATCTAAGCATTGCATAAACACAAATAAGCAACGGGATTAAAGTGTTAAGACTATATGACATCTAAACGTTAATTGTCATACATTAAACTGCTATAGTGTAGGTGGCACTATTAAACAGTAATTATTAAATTGACGCATACACAACTTGATATTTTTAATGCAATCGTTCATGCAAATTGCATGTAGCCTTTAGCCTTTAGGAGCATGTGTATATTTAGATAAATAGGAGCTTTATTGTATGATAACACTTGCTATAAAAAGACAAACGCATTTACAATAGACATGCATTCAATAGCTAAGCCAATAAACGTCGAGCATCTTGATAAACATGAATGCATATGATTGCATTACATGGGAGCAAGTCATTATCTTGAAACTTCAAAGCACATATGTGAGGTGCAGATTTTCTAGATTGACTAAGGAGTGAAACGGAAATAATTCGTGAAACCTAATATTACTGCTTAGTGTAACACTCCTCTATGAGATACAATGTCCATCTAATGTTAGATATCATTAGTCATGTTTCAGAAGAGCGTGTTTAATCAAATTAGGGAGCATGAGATGAGGACCATCACGCTAGTAGCGTGCTCAATTCAGGCTAAACATGACCATTTTTACGGGTTATACCATGAACCCAACTTTACTCTTGGAAGCAATTCAATCAATAAGTCAAATTAAATTTCTAGTGCAATAGATTCTCCAGTAGTCATTCTAATGTCAAACAAAATATAATCCTACATTTTTCTAATGAAGTGTAGCAAAGATAATATTTGTATTTTCTTTTAACATTGGGCCTAATATAACTCAACTAACATGCTTAAAATCTGGTTCACATAATTCTAAACAAGATGTGTGGAATTCCAAGGTTGAATGAGAGAGTAAGTAAGTTGTTGTAGGTATAAAAAAGAACGAGTCATCTAGGATCTAGGAGTATGCTTAAGAGTGACAATGTGTAATGTTCTACCTTAATAGATCTTGTGAATGTTTCTTTGTAGATATAATGATGATTAACTAAAATTTAGTTACATGTATGTTGGATTTTTTTAAAAAGAGATTGACAAAAGAAAGATGTTTAAATTGGATGCCATAGGGCGGATCTTGCTAAACCGAAGATGGATCTAGGATGAGGGATCCATCAATCCGTGGAGGTGCCAAATTTTGGGCAAGGTATCATTTTCTTATTATTTGGGAGATGGTGTTGACATTAGGTTACTAAGAGAAGTTTATATAAGTTATAAGGATTCTCTGTTTGAGTTTTCGGAAATGACATCCATGTCTTGCTTATCAAGTTGGAGTACTTATGAGTTTCCCGATGGAAATTCATAAGTCATCAATCCTACTTAGAGTGTGTTAAGTTTAGCATGTATAATTTGACCATAGATAATAACACAAACATTTGAACACTTTAGCTCAATGAAAACATCTTCATTGCAAAGTGTGAGTTTGCCCCATTTGATGATAATTCTTGTTGTCTTGCAATCGACTTTTGATTTTCATGTAATAACGAGGATGGTTAAAATGTCTTAGGACTTGGAAAAACTATCTTATGGTCATTTGATTGATATTTTCGTGATCTAGATAAATCCTAATCTCGATTTCATATTAATATTCTAATTTTGTAATTAGATTGAATAGTGAGATTGATTATCATTTGAATAATAATCATCTTTATATTCGAAATCCTCTCATGATTACTTTTTAAAAAAAAGCAATATAATGGTTAAAGGGTTCTCATTTGGTGAAGAGGAAATATTTT
The DNA here is from genome assembly GCA_026074375.1 of Tanacetum coccineum. Classification (NCBI taxonomy): domain Eukaryota; kingdom Viridiplantae; phylum Streptophyta; class Magnoliopsida; order Asterales; family Asteraceae; genus Tanacetum; species Tanacetum coccineum. The sequence goes on from BQNB010044078.1 coordinate 30,856, forward strand.
GCCTATTTGGTAGAGTAAGAGAAATTTTTAATGATAAGAGAATTTGAGTTTTGATTTGTACTTTTGAATTGTTTGAGCAAACTTACATATGTTGTGCATTTGTTCATGTTTGGCTTTTCGGAGATGACAACTTTACCAAATGCATTGCAAAGGTATTACTGTCTTTTTTGGATAAAACACTCTAGGCGTCAATACATACTTCATGTGTATTTTATTTGCAATATATTTGGAACAACAAAGGTGGACAAGTACACTCAATATGATATCATTTACACAAGTGTGCATTATGATCCGATGCATATTCTTATCGTCTTTGAAGAGGATGTCATCATTTTCATATCAATAGAGTGTGATTGAGTATGTAGTTTTAGATAATATCTCTTATTGTATTTTGATATAATCTTAAATCTAAACAAATAAGAATCTGATTTCATGTCCATACTCAAAAACTTGTCAATTAGATTCGATGATAATATCAATCATAGTTTGAATAATGAGTCGATATATATTTGAAATCTTTCTTGACCCTCATGAACATTCTTTTAAAAGAAAATAAATAAATATTTTCATAGTGTGTTCCATTAAACCTAAGACTAGTTGTAAGTGTGAGGTTAATGAATAATGAAGCTTTAATTTTTTTACTTCAAGATTGTCATATATTTTGCTTGTGCGAGAGACAATTTGTTTTTATGTATAGTATGCATAGTTTTAGACAATTTATAAGTATATGAATGATTTTCCTAATCATTTTTATACAACACACATTTTTGTAAAATATTATATGTTTGTAAAAATAAAATTATGTATGTGTGTTAAAACAATGCAAGCACAAGGAAGGTTTAAAAATACAGTTTCTTTTACTTAAAAACTAATGTATTTATACGATCTTTTGCTTTTGGATTAACCAACCCACTCTCCGGTCAAACAAAGCAAGAATGTAAAAAGATTTAGACACTGTCTTGTTGGAGTAGAGTTAACGTGGGTGAGAAATATTTTGGGTGAAGGATTTTATGTTTTGATTGCGTATATGACAATATTCACATTACGCTTTGACACCATTATTGACACGTGATTCCTAGTTAGGTTAGCTACACTTAAAATTATTTACAAGATGTTTATGTTAACATTTAAAATAAATATGCTATCTATGCCTGGATATGAATTGCAATACAAACATTTTCGCAACTCTTGTAACGAAAGAGAACTAGTGTCAATTCTCATCTTGCATATCTAATTCGGAGAAAAAAAAACTAATAACAAACACATAGCGTACATGTCACATGTGTTTAGATATATAAGTAGCTCAATTACAAATAGTAATGATTACTTATTAATATCTATTAACAAGGTTAAAACACAAGTAAACACACATAATTATCTAGCATACACATAAAGATATTCGTCGTTGTTTTGTGTATTAGATACAACGTTGATTTTATTTAAAAATAAAATATTTTCCTCCCCATTTCAAAAATTAATCAAGATGATGTTTGAACAATATAAATTACACCCGTTATTTAGAAGATACAGTCAATAGAAGAGGCTTCAACTTGAATAGAGAAATGGTTAAAACTGACAAGTTTTACGTCGCAAAGAACATAAGTTTGACCTTTTATTAGTATTTTGCATTTTTGAGCTGCCTTAATTTGGATTAAATGACCTGGAATTGTTTTTAAATGCTCAAAGTATAGACTCATTTACTCTTTAAGAAATTGTGGGCGCCACGATCTTAACGGTACTTAACGGTTTTGATTTTATAGCGCAAATTTTCAAAGGTTTTCCATAAACTTTTGACGAAAATCAGACCGACGACCCCAAAAAGGGGATACAGCTCCAGCTATATTAGGGGTTCGCGTGTTGCCTAACATTTTTTGGGGAATCCAGCCACCAGTGATCCCAAAAAACTGTTTTTTTGTACAATAATTATTTAGTGACTTAACTATAGAACGTGGACGTTAAGAAGTAGTGTTTCGCCTCACATAAATTTCGTGTTGATACATAATGTTAGTACGTCTTAATGACTTAGAAAGAATATATTTGACACTTCATGCTTTTTTTGAGAATATTTTCATTTCAAGCTAAGTATACAAGGTATAATTTGTTAAACACCCGCCCAAATTGGGAGAGCAGCGGAATAGGGTCCGGGGAGGTCACTTCAAGATCAATAGCACACAAGATAGTATAAGATGCGACTACAAAACAGCTCGTATAATCTATGATACATTGGGATTTAATGAAAGAATTAATCAAAAGCATATAGCTTTATTGTGTATTGTTGATTTACGAAATGTTGACCAATACATTCCAAAAATGATGCACACCTAAATTCTTTAAGGTGCTAATAAAATGTAACCCAATGCATCCCTGGCATTCCCATTGCCTATTGATCTCCTGAAAAGACATTTGCTTTAGAAAACGTCAACAGATTGTTGGTGAATTCATAGGGTTGAGAATTCATTAATGTGCCAGGACGCTATGCGCTATTTTTAGTGATAATGCTACACATGCGATCTCACAAACAAGATTACATTTACCACTAAGCTCATGGCACTGAAGCCTCTCGATCTGAATCTTTCTTGCGATCAACTCCTCTATCTGCAATTAGTCTGCTCCGATTCGATTGTTCAGTACACGAAAACATCCTAGAATTCGCCATGCTATTACGTTCGCTTCTGGTGTAGCTTATCCCGTCCACGAACGGGGAGGTCATTTCCCGATATAGACTCTATTAATCCTACAAATTCGCAGCTCCACGATAATGTTAATTCATCCTCCCACCCGTACTATTAGTTATGCATTTGAAGTTCATGGTAAAGGGATCAACTTGGGTTATCGGCTATGCTTGAAGGCAAAAATAGTAATCAATACTCCGCGTCCTCTCAGAGTGAGAGTTCTCATAATATTAATCGCACTAATTCGTAGAGAATAGATCTACCCCTCAATCTACACTCGTCGCAAATCATTGAAATCGTATATCAAACTGTGGGGGCTAATGAAACTTCACCTTGAGTTTTGATAATCCAAATATCACAGATAACGCGTCACGTAAAAGATCGAATGCACCTAAATTATCATAGGTCGTATAATGTTCCATGTACTTGAATATAATCTTATAGTTGTTACATCGTACTATCGTTCGGGCTATCATAATTAAAGAGGTCATGACATGACGTACGAGGAGTTAGGACACTTTAAATCGTAAATCCAACAACTCGTCGATACGCCATCCGAAGAGGCCTCATTATGAAACTCCCTAGTAATATAGTACTTTGATAACAACATAATATTCTATATAGCTCAATCACCAACTAATGGTTTTGGTAAAATTGTGTTTAATAAGTTAAACGTTTTAATAATTTACCCGTTTTTTAGTAAAACTAGCATAACTTTTTGCGTTTTAAGCCCGATTCTCGCGTTTCTTATGCCCATTCTTTTGTTTAGAGGTGTTATCGATATTTTGACATTTTTATTAAATTTTTTCCGTTCCTGATGAACAGTAACTTTTGTACTGTTTTTTATTTTTCCACCATTTTTTGTTTTAACAGACATGAGTGTTATATAATTGTCTATTTGTTGTCGGTAATGTCGATATTTTATTCGTTTAGTTCCGTTTTTATGCTGATTCTTTCGAGTACGATTGTACATTTAAAAGTTATATCATATTTTTGATTTTTAAAAATGAAGTTGCTGTTAATGAATGTGTTTTATAAAATAGTTTTATAAAAGTTTTTCTCGTTGTAACTCGTAATTAACGTATCTTTTTAGTTGTAAATCGGTTTTTTGAGTTTCTTATCATTTTGGAATTGTCATGAGGCGTATTATTTTTATATTAGGCTCTACCTACTGTATGAAACACAAAATAAAAACCCTTTTATTATCCAAGTGTATTGATTTATAAAAAGTTTGTTTTATTAACTTTATAAACCCTAATTTATAACTAAACATGTTATCATAATTATAGATCCATTATTTCATGATATATATGACTATATGACATAAGAAAAAGTGTATAGTTTCATAGGCATTAGTAAAAACCCTTTTTACATATTCAAAAGTCTTAAGTGGTGATTTAGCCATAAAATAACTTATTTACAATGAAATAATGATAATAAAAAAAGTTAAGGATTTAGAAGGGAACTTAGGGATGTTGTATGAGATGATAAATGTATGCTAACCATGGTTTAGCCTTAAACCAAGCTTTCACTTTAGGAAAACCCTTGTTTCCAAAAAAACCCAAATCTTGATTTCTTGCTTAATATTGCAAAATGGTGATTATCTGGTTGGAAACACCTTAGAATGACTTATAATAGATGTGTATAGAAGGGTATAGGTTGAATAAAATTTTGTATGGTTGGATCTTTGTGGTGATTTATTGCCGAAGCAATATAGAGAGAAAAAGGGAAAGAAAATTTTGATTTTTATCAAGTGTTTATGTGTATGATCTCTTTACTAGATACATGTATATATATATGGTGTAAGAACTTAGTCAATGGACAAGGTATGGTGTAGGGATGGCCTTGGTCATGGTCTTGGTCAAAGAGACAAGAATGACTAGGTATGGTGTGGTATAGTCAAATAATATATAGGTCTATCTTCCCCTCTAAAGAATCGCTATGGTGTAGTATTATGCAGTATGTTGCACTTTTGACTCAAAAGAAGAGTTTCATTATTTTTCTTGTATCAATGGCCATATTTTCGGCATACATAATGATTTATGTGTGTTGTGACTATTTGTGTGTAATGTGGGGTATAAATGGGGTATTTGTTGAAGCATAGAAGAAAAGTTGTTTGGTGTTCAGGAGTGCCCTGAAATAGATATAGTCTTGTCGACACGAAAGTATGTACTGTGAATCCGTATAGAATAGAGTGACATAATGTTAGTGTAATGCTGAAGATGCAATCCCGCAGCGTGTTCAGAATGGCTAATTGTCATATATCAGAGATAAAATATGTGATATAACCCATTGCTTGTAGACGCTCTACACCAATCTATAATAGTGGCTAGAGATCGCCCGTGACGCTACCAAAGAGAGAACCGCTCGATTTTCGCGCCGCACAGAGATACGCGATTTCAGCTCTCTAACTCTTTCTCACGATTCCGTATAAGCAAACGCCGTACAATACAAGATATGGGCCCAAGACTCGCGAGCACGCGCTCCATCCCCTCGTCTCTACCAGCCATCGTCAGTCTCAACCCTCTCGCACCGTGCTAATCCTACTCGGAGTCCGTTCTTAAGTATCGAACTCACCCCGGGTTTAAACGTGCATTGTACCTCAAGGCTCACGATGCCAGCACACTTCGACGAGGCTTGTGGTCTTTGAGGAAGAGGTGTGGGTATTTCTTCTTGAATTGGTCTTCACGTTCCCACGTGAACTCAGGACCTCTCTTGGAGTTCCATCGAACTTTGACTAATGGGATCCGACTTCGCTTCAACCGTTTAACTTCACGGCCCACTATTTCTAATGGTTCCTCAACAAAATGAAGCTTGTCATCAAGATGAAGTCCATCCAACGGAACGGCTAATGGTTCGTCGGCATGACACTTTTTCAGATTAGATACATGAAACGTATTATGAACTCTGCTCAACTCTTCTGGAAGTTCAAGCTTGTAAGCAACTTCTCCAACCCTTTCTATCACCTTAAAAGGTCCAACATACCTAGGGTTTAACTTCCCCCGTTTGCCAAAACGTACGACCCCTTTCCAAGGCGAAACTTTAAGCATAACTTTATCCCCGACTTGGAATTCCATTGGTTTACGCTTCAAGTCAGCGTAACTCTTCTGTCGATCACGAGCGGCTTGCATCCTTTGCTTGATCTGGATGATTTTCTCAGTGGTCTCTTGAATTAGTTCTGGACCGAGTATTTGAGCTTCTCCAACTTCAGTCCAACAAATAGGTGAACGACACTTTCGACCATAAAGTGCTTCGAATGGTGCGGCCTTGATGCTAGCGTGATAGCTATTGTTATATGAGAACTCGACTAATGGCAAATGGTTAACCCAACCCTTTCCAAAGTCGATCGCACAAGCACACAACATATCCTCGAGAGTTTGAATGGTCCTCTCGCTTTGCCCGTCTGTTTGTGGATGGTACGCAGTACTCATATCTAAATTAGTACCCAAAGCGTTCTGAAGTGACCTCCAAAAATTTGATGCGAATCTCGGGTCACGATCGCAAATGATTGAGACGGGTATTCCATGCCTCGTGACCACCTCCTTTAGGTACAATCTTGCAAGTTTATCCAAAGGATCAGTCTCTCTAATTGGTGTAAAAATTGCAGACTTAGTGAGCCGGTCTGTAACACCCCCAAATTGGGTCGCAGCGGAATATGGGTCCGGGGCGTGTTACTTCATGAATCAACAACACAAGATATATATAGAACGACCAAAAAGTCGTTTGAAAACGATACATTGGATTTAACAAAGTAAGATCGTTAGACTTAGTGAGCCTGTAAACGATCACCCACTATTTTATGTGTCATAGCCTGGGGGATGTCTTAGGGAGCTTTCCTGTGGGACATAAATATCCATTGGATGAGGTTGTCCCACTTCCATTTCACGGATTCTTGGTTTTGTCACAATTATTCCTGATGGCTTTGATGTTCCGGCTCTTGACCTTAGCACAGGTTCAAGCACTTGACTAACATAAGCGGCTTATGTCGGCTTTTATGTTGGGCCAACAAACTTAGCTTCTTCATTTGTCTTGGTACATTTTGTCGGATAACCCCGGATGAATGATATTTTGATTTGTGGGACCATGCATATCACAGTCGCAAATTGCAATACAAGGTAACCTAGCTCCTGCATTGAGGCACAGGGTTCCATCCCGCACGTTGTTCTACTTGTGTTCTCTAATTGCTTCTGGTAAATTAGCATTTTCAATCAACATTTCCCCAACATTTCTTTCTGATGTTTCTCATGGTTTCCGTGCTTCGGTTGAGCATTCATGATTTGTTTTGGGAATGGTCTAACTAATAGTCATAACCAAATGCTCGAACTCTCAACGGTGGTTCTCGTTCTTTCTTGGCTCAAAGCATCAGCACGCGTTTGCTTTCCCGGGTGATTAAACAATTTCGCAATCGTAATCATTAGCACTCACTAACTTTGGTGTTGCCTCATGTTCAACTCTTTTTGATCTAAATTGTGTTCACAATCTTGTGATCGGTGAAAACCGTTTACACTTAGTTCCATATAAATATTGTCTCCTGATCTTGAGATCGGACACATACTGCACTAGTTCTAATTCATGACAGTCGTGTAGTTTTTCTCATGAATTTTTAACTGCGTGATGGAATAGAAATCACCTTCTCTTTTTGCATCATCACAGCGCAAACCTTTTTTGAGCGTTCGCAGTGATGCGATGAAGTTTCGATTCCTTTAGGTAATGCAAGGATTGGTGCACTGCACAACTTTTGCTTCAACAGCTGAAAAGCTGCTTCTTGTTTATCGCCCCATTCAAACTTAACCTTCTTTTGAGTAAGCTTGGTCATTGGTTTGGCGATTTTTGAGAACCCTTCAATGAATCTTCTGTAATACCCAGCAAGACCTAAAAATTGACGGATCTCCGTTGGTGACTTAGGAGATGTCCAATCTTTGATGGATTCAATCTTGGCTGGATCAACATGAATTCCTTCACTATCGATCACGTGACCGAGGAACTATACTTTGGGGATCCTACATATTCACATTGGAAAATTTTGCATACAACATCCTCTTTCTTCTACAACTCCAACTATTATCTTCAGATGCTCTCGTGTTTGCTTGTTCTTGGAAATAGATCCAAAATATCATCAATAATGACAAATACGAAATTGTCCAGATATGGTTTGCACACTCGGTTCATGAGGTCCATAAACACAGCAGGTGCATTTGTCAAACCAAACGGCATAACTTGGAATTCATAATGTCCATATCTAGTTCTGAAGGCAGTCTTCGGAATGTCCTCTTCTCGAACCCTTAATTGGTGATAACCTGACCTTAGGTCGATTTTTGAGTAGACACTCGACCCTTGAGCTTTTTGATCAAATTTAATCACAAATTCTTGGGAGCGGTATAGTCCTACACGTTAGTTTATCAATTCTCGGTAATCATGCACATACGGATACAAAAAAAAATGATCCGTCCTTCTTCCCTCTGCCACCACAAAACCCAAGACGGTAGCTCCCCAGGGTGAGGATGGTCTTAAAGTGTGTGATCGGAAAGTTCTTTTCAGTTGCTCAGATAACTCTTTCATTCGGAAGGCTCCAACTAGATATGGTTGCCCATGCTACAGGTGCAGCACCAGGTACCAAATCAATTTGGTAAACGCTAATTGTCGAGTCAGTGGAAGACCGGCTAGTTCCTTCAGGGAAATACTTCGGGAAAGGCTTGGAACTATTGGTACGCCCTCAAGTCGCTTCTTCTCTGACTTGTCTTCAACCTCTTTTGCAGTGACATGTGCCAAAAAGATAGGAAATCCTTTTTCCATGTACTTCTGCGTTTTAGTGCATGAAATGATGTTTAATCGTGACACACTTCCCTGAGTACTTCCTACACCGTGTATGATTAAGGTTTTATTTCTCTAAGGGATGCGAACAATCTTCTCGGCACACACAATGATCCGTTTGGTACTTCGCCAACCAAATCTCATACGATTATAGCATCAAAACTACCAAGTTCTACAGGCATTAAGTTTATGTGGAATTGGTGGTTTAGGAAGTTTAATGTGCAACCCTTAAGTATAGTGTTTAACCCAATTATCCTCCCGTCAGCTAGTTCGACATCATAATAATGATCTAGGGTAGATGGCGTGATGTCAATTTGGGAGCTAAATGTAGTAGACACAAAACTTCGATCTGGCACCGTATCAATTAAGATCTAAGCTAGCCGGTTGTTTAGAAGGATGTACCGCAACGACGTTGTCTGGGTTTGCCCCTGCATTTCCAACCACATACACCTTCGCTGGAGCCCTGTCATTTAGCTTGATTACCTTACGGTCATTGTTTCTTAGTCTTGGGCAGTTTCTTTTAAAGTCGGCCTTGAGCTCCGCACTTCAAGCAAACATTGTCTGCTGATTATCGTTTGTTGTTGTTACGGTTGTTGTTGTTGTTGCGGTTGTTGTTGTTGTTGTTACGGTTGTTGTTGTTGTTGTTGATGTTAGCAGGCCGTATCCTACAGTCCCTGGCCAGATGGCCAAACCTATTGCAGTTATTACACCTAGGTGGACAAGGACCTGCTTCATGTGGCAATTACACTTGGATAACATAGAGGCTTAGTCCCGGCATTTGATTTCCTGTGACTATTTGCCTTTGCAGTGTAGGCCTGGCTGTGTTTTGCCTCTTGTTCTGTTGGTTTGATTGTTCTTGGGAAAGATCATCATTCTTTCTTTTCCTTTATCCTGACGTTCAGCATGTAGCCTTGGTTCCTTATCCTCCATCAACTCAGTTGTAAATTCAATAACTTCTGCATGGTCTTATGATTTTGATGCCTTTTCACTGCCAAGTATCATATCGGGCAATCCACCGATATACTTTTCAATCTTGTTACCTCTTCTGGGTTAATTCCGGTGAGACATCATCAAAGCTAGTTGCTGAAAATCGTCGTCTAAAGGCCAACCACATCGGTGCCTTTGACTTAAGAATTCAAATCTCAGGTCTCAATCTTCTTGATCTCTCCCCTCGGGCAGTTACCTTATCAGTCATAATTTTCTTCAGTGGCTGCCCTTGGCATGGCGATGAGCTGCTTCAGTAGTAGTGGATCTTTACATGGGCATTCCACATGTAGAGCATCATCTTGCAGAGTGCAAGTCGCGAATTTGACTTGACTAGCTGATGGGCAATTACTAATGCTAAACACAGACTCCATTTTCTCAAACCATCGAGTGAGTCTAACAACTCCCTCAGTGCCTTTGAAGTCCAAAGGTTTTGCTTTTCAAGAATTCAGAGTTAAGAGCATTCGCGGAGCAGTTTGGGCTGCCTTGGTCCTGAAACCAATTGCTGTTTACGCCATTTTCATAAACCCTGCTTGCTTCTGCTTCAGCCATTGCAGCAGCAACTCCTTGATCAATTAAGGCCTGAAGTTGTGCCTCAGTAACAGTTGTGGTTGGTGTTTCATTTGGAGTTGGTGTGACTGGTTTTGACCTTGTGGTTCTCTTCGGTGCCATTTTCTTCAATCACAAGAAAAGTATAATACCCGTTAGATTTCAATACAATCATAACGTGACATAACATATGCATCATAAATATCACATCACCCAGTGAAACATATAACCAACACAAGATCGACATAACATAATACATCCATTCCATATATAATCTGGAAATATACATGATCTATTTGGTACAAAATGATTCCCTATCGCTAGGTTACAAAATGAAAATCAACATAGAGCCCTACCAGTGTCCTCCAATGTGTCAACACGTGCTCCAGTCTCTAAGGCCTGGGTACGCATGATATGCTGAACAGTAAGATCATCTGCAGCCTGACGCTGCCACTCGTGGCGACGCGCCTCAGTCTCTAATACTGTAACTCGTGCCTCTATGCCCTGCCAGTGAGCTTCAAACCTAGCCAAGGCCTGACGAGGGTCTCCATACCCTCTTGCTCGGTTAAGCAAGTCTCTCTCTCCTCAATACCTCAATCTCAGCTCTCACAGCTGTACGATCCTTCTGGGCATCGTGATGTCGTGTGCAAAACTCTGTATTCTCTCTAGTGCTAACATCTACCTGGTAAGTGACCTCCTAGTTGACCAACTCTATAAAGCGGGGTCATAATCCCTCTATCGAGTATCTAGTGCTGGTACTCTCTAGGGGGTCACTGGCTGTCTCGCAGCAGCAGCAGCAGAACTCTCTCCAATCTCACACCCAGGTCTGGGAGTGGTAAGTAGTAGTCTCTTCCGAGGCGGCGTGTCACAGCCTTCGGGAATCTTTCGCTCTAGGCATGTAGATGGTGCAGGTGGAGATATAGGTAATAATGATGGTGTCCCTGATAGGTGCAGTGAATGATAGTAGGCTGATGCTACACCCCTCATCTCAACCTCGAGTGCTCTAGGACTAAGAGATCGAATACGTGGAGCCAAAAAGGATGGTGATAATGGAGGTATAGGTGCCTCATCCTCGGCTGGCACTAAATCCTCAGGATGTTAGGAAGTTTAATGTGCAACCCTTAAGTATAGTGTTTAGCCCAATTATCCTCCCGTCAGCCAGTTCGACATCATAATAGTAATCTAGGGTAGATGGTGTGATGTCAATTTGGGAGCTAAATGCAGTAGACACAAAACTTCGATCGGCACCCGTATCAAACAAGATAAGATCACATCGCACTGTGACCAGAAGAAATAACTTATAAGAGTATATTATATAAGGCTCTTATGATAATATACGTAATATATTATAACCACGTATATCCATTATGAATGCATCTAGTCCCACTAATGCAACAAGTAGTGTATGCATGAATGTATGCACATATGTATGTCCCGTGTAAAACCCTGTTGTATGAATTCGTTGTTTGAAAACTGTTATAGTCCAGCAAAAACATTTGACCTGGTTCTCTATAACCTTGGCTCTTGATACCAATCTGTAACACCCCCAAATTGTGTCGCAGCGGAATAAGGGTCCGGGGCGTGTTACTTCAAGATCAATAGCACAAGATATAAAAGAACGACACAAAAAGTCGTTTAAAATGATACGTTGGATTTAATTGAAAGACTTAATACAAAAGCATATAGCTTTACT